>JACXGM010000701.1:32810-66440 GCA_016801145.1 Umbra pygmaea | reverse complement strand
TTTTTCCTTCCCACAGACTTCCCACTGAGGTGCCTTGATACAGCACTCTGGGAACAGCCTATTTGTTCAGAAATTTATTTCTGTGTCTTACCCTCTTGCTTGAGGGTGTCAATGATGGCCTTCTGGACAGCAGTCAGGTCGGCAGTCTTACCCATGATTGCGGTTTTGAGTAATGAAACAGGCTGGGAGTTTTTAAAAGACTCAGGAATCTTTTGCAGGTGTTTAGAGTTAATTAGTTGATTCAGATGATTAGGTTAATAGCTCGTTTAGAGACCCTTTTCATGATATGCTAATTATTTGAGATAAGAATTTTGGGTTTTCATGAGCTGTATGCCAAAATCATCAGTATTAAAACAATAAATGACCTGAAATATTTCAGTTGGTGTGCAATGAATCTAAAATATATGAAAGTTTAATTTTTATCATTACATTATGGAAAATAATGAACTTTAACACAATATGCTAATTTCTTGAGAAGGACCTGTATGTCCCACATCACATATATATATGTCCCACATCACATACATGTCCCACATCACATATATATGTCCCACATGAAATATACACTCACCTAAAGGATTATTAGGAACACCAGTTCAATTTCTCCTTAATGCAATGATCTACTCAACTAATCACATGGCAGTTGCTTCAATGCATTTAGGGGTGTGGTCCTGGTCAAGACAATCTCCTAAAATTCTAAATTCTCTCTGTAGCCCTTATGGAGGTTACTGCATGTGGTTTGCACACTCGTAACAGAACTGCATTAAAAAAGTATTCTGAAAAGTAAATCCAACAACAATAGAGTGGTATATAAGCAATGTACAAGACATGTGTAGGGGGGTGTAGATGGAGAACTTTGCAGATTGAGCCAATGGTTCTAAATTCTGGCACTATTGTATTAGGGATCGACCAATATGGATTTTCTAGTGCCGATGCCGATTTTTTTCATCAGCCTTAACCGATGACCGATACGGCTGCCAATTTTCATGAGCCGATATTTGGTGCCGATACTGCTTTTGCTTCCTCAATTTACATCATAAAAATGACACAATGATGATAACATATGTTGCAAGTCTCAAAAAAGGAACATTATTGAACTTAAAAAAAACAATATTTAACAAACAGTAAAAACAGGTGCGGTAGATCAAGGGCAAGTGCATGGTCTGCACGTGAACTGCAGCGTCTCCAGCAACACAGAGCTGCCTGTGTGGACGCCTGTCTGTATATAATGCCGGGAAAATCAGCGAACGCAGCAGCCGCGTATCGGCCGATGCCGATACATGTAAAAACGAAAATATCAGCCCGATATGTCGGCTGGCCAATAAAATCGGTCTATCACTAATTTGTATTATATGAAAGGCTGCGTTTGAAGCAATATTCCACCAAACCTTCCGACAGATGAGAATAAGAACTATACAGCACAATTTAGTACAGTAGAGACAACTAAATATAGGATACAGTATAATTTACTGTATTCTACTGTACTGTACCATATCAAGTTATACTCTTCTGTAACAATGCACAAAACTAGATTCTATTGTACTACAGGTAACTGTACTATTCTGTATTGCAGAGTAGTTTACAAGACTTGCTGTATTTTGCTGTAAAAAAAACAGTGGAAACTTGCAACAGAATCATGCTAGATGTTCTACAAATTACAGCATATATTTTTCCTTTCTCATAACATCTAGTGATTGTATACATTGTAGTTTTTGGATGTATGCAAAAATTATTCATTTTTTAAAACAATATTTTGACATGCTTTTATCAAAAGATGAGGTGAATCAATAAGCTTACAAGTTACTGTAGGCTGTACTTCACCAAAAACTGCATTTAACAAATGCAACTAACTTTGTACTAAAATGTTATAGCTCACACAATCACTGTCTCCTTGATCATGAAAAAAATATGGGCACTCGACAGGTGAACAGGGCATGCCTAGACAGGTGTTAGCATAGCCTACTCTCATGGGGCCTGTTTTAAGCATTATCGTGGGTACAATATTAGGAGAGCAATATCATTTTAGGAAGTATAATGCACTGTGTTAGTGGGTATTAAATCATCTTCCGTATTGATGTTACGAATCCAAAGATTTCATGGTGCATTGCTGTCCTTCAAACAAGTGCTGATTTTCACAACAGGCCTGCCCTTTCCGGGCTGACTCCACGTTACACTGTACTGTCACAACAAAGAATTACAACTGTCAGCCATGTCAGTTTACCGTTTACCCCCACATTTTTCTTTGATAATGGTGAAGGCGTTGTTCTGTTTTCCTATCTAGTCCAAGAGATTATTGATAAACCAGAGGAGATAAAGAGCGTAGATTATTACTAGCACGGAGGCAAGCAGACAGCACCCGGAACAAGGATGTGATCATGTCGCGCTGTCGCAACAATGAATTCACTTGTATTACAATTGTATAAATATTTCGCTAATCAACCTCGTCCATTCCTTAATATAACGATAGGTTACTTTCATTTTGAGCGTTAAGAATACGGTTACAAAATAGATATTCGTCCCCGTGTTGACTAAACAATCTCCAGCAACCATCGGAAAAAAATAACAGCCCATCATCCGCCTACATTGTTCTTTTTCTAATATAGTGTGTACGTTTTTTCTTACCCATTTCTGTTTTTATTGTCGTGTCTTTTTTTGTGTCTCACTGGTTGTAAAGGAATATTGTCCGTCATTCCTGCAGCCCCAGTAGACAGTGACGTGAGGCGAAATCCACCTCGCTCTCTCCGAGTTCTGGGCGGAGGCTTCTGTATAGGTCTGCGTTGGGCTGGCTTCACAAGCGGCTTGGCGCTGTTCCATAACCGGTGTCATGTCCCTCAATCAAATGTGATTGAACTGGTGTGATTTCTTTGCTTAATAATAATAAATTATAATTTAAAATTCTAACATTATAAATTGACAGTATTATATGGCTTATAATCAGCATTGCCATTAGAATAGTTTTACCCCATTCCAATTTTATATTTTAGTCATTTAGCAGCCCAGAGCGACTTACAGTAAGTACAGGGACATCTTCTGGAGCAAATTTAGAGTTAAGTGCTTGCTCAAGGACACAATGACGTCTAGATCCCTTAACTGAACCATCTGATACTGTCCCCTAAAGCTTTCCCAGATAGAAGGCACTGATGATCTGATGACATGGACCCAGAATCATGAACCACCAATTAGAATAGGTTGTTAACTTAACGTTGAGAAAAAAAAAATAACCATTGAAGAACTTCCAGCCTTCAATGAGGTCACAATGTTTAATTCAATGTTGTGATGGTGGGGCATATGGATATTTGGAGATGCAAATAACTGTTGAGAATGCAAATTGATCTGGGACAGTCATTCCTGGGATAGGAACAGGAACAACAAAACCAACAAATCTAAGAAAGTCATCTGAAGGAGACAAGATGGAAATCAGAGATGTGCACAATGCAAATTAAAGAAAAGTAGTAAGAACCGACCAATGGTAAACCTCAACAGTCCATGTTTAGAAATAACAGGGCAAACACAACTAATGAAACACTTGAACATCAAGATGGGAACAAAAAACACATCAAATCAATGTTGGAAAAGTCACCCTGAATTTTAATTTCATAAGACCAGAAAGTAACATTAAGGTGATGAGAAAAGAAAACAGAACATTTACATTGTAAACAAGCCTAAACAGGCTCAACAGACTTGAATAGTAGAGAAGACCTCAGAAGCCGTTCTAATGGTTCGATTTTTAAAACAAGGCACAACTTGGTAAATGCATTTCATGAGGGGAATGTACAGCATTATACTAGAGTTAATCTGAGCATTTAGTTGTGCAAAGAGGGTCCAGTGATACATTCATTACTAACACAAGAGATTAAGAGGCATGAAAGCATATACATTTCTTACTCAGAATGTAGATGAGCGCAAAACGTACCTTTACATTAACTCTGAGGGCAGGCGGAGGATAAAGTAACATCTAAATGAGGTAGAGAATTGCCCTCAAAGTTCTTACATCATACGCAATATAAATAACAAAAAGTTCCTAAGATTCAACAATTGATAAAATAATGTAAAGTAGATTTCCAAATTCATCAGTCACTGGGGAGTAATATTGAAATATTCTGATCTACACAGACTTGGTAATGTGGTGAACTGTTGAGTAAAATTCTGATGTCAACATTTCCAAGTCCACAAATTATAAAAACCCAAACGTTGCTGATGCAGCCTCCGATATGAACGTAAAAAAACAAGGATGGTTTTGAAATGTAACCATTAAAATAAGCTTACCAACAAATATAAAGTGCAGGCATGATTGAGAGCTTTTGGCATTATATGGGGCGTGTCCCAAATGGCATTATATTCCCTACATGGTGTAGGACATTTATTCGCAAACCTCTCTTGTGGACCCCCAGCCATCTCACAAGTGTCATAGACCTGAACTAGCTCCCATGAACGAAGCAACCAAACATGTCATAATTAGTTAACAAGTTGATTCAGGTATGCTAGCGCTGGAATACATCTAATACATGGAACAACTAGGGGTCCCCAGGAGAGGTTTGAGAACCACTGGTGTGCATGGCATTTGTTACAGGGAATAGGATACTATTTAGGATTCAACCATAGCCTTCAGAAAACAACCTACCAAGAGATGCAGAAGTTCTGCTGGCCCAAAAATCATGGAAGCAAACAAAGCAATAAACTGACTGATGCAAATTTGAGTGAAAAAAAAAATGCATGTACAGAAACAAAACGCTGTATGCAATAGTAACAGTCAACACAGAGGGGAAAAAAAACATTACAATCTTGTGGTGCTTTTTAAAATAAGACAGACAATATAGCAACAATTCACATTCTAGCTAGGCACTTGGCATGAGGTTATTCGGTTTCAAGAGATAAAGGCAAACAAACTACTTTGTCATAGCACGTGTAAAATATCTATGGAATTTGTCTAAATGGATAACCAAGCTAATTAGCAGGCTAAAAAAAGTATGTGGCCCCCGATGGATAACTCAGAAAACATCAGGATCTTCAAACAACGTGAAATATCAAAATATTTTCCTTTGAAATATTGTGACATCACAGGTAGCCATTAGATGAATAACATTTTGGCTCACAATATAGAAGGAAAGCAAAGTAGTCATGTACTGAATCAAGGAATCAGGAATAACCTATGCTGTTTGTTTGCACAAAAACAAAGCTGTCCAAGGCTTTTTGGCTGTGAATACACAGACAGCCCAATCCTGACTCATTCTCCACATCTGATCTAATTTGTTACAAAGCCTAATTAGAGAAATAGCATTCAGAACTGTTCTGGATATGTAAATTCAGCATAATGCTAGACTTACTCTTTCAACGTACACAATCTTCCACCAGGGAAACTGACATTCTTAAATCTTTTTCAAGTAAGCTATACATTCCACTTCTGGATACAAGACTAAAAATGAGTCACACAGAAATACCCGCATATATTAAGGAGAAAACAGTAAATACAACTACAGTAGTTATACCAAGTTCAACTAAAAATAACACTTAAAGGGGTGAATTGTTCAAAAGTATAGATTTGTACCATTAAGTTACGGAGGCTGAATTCTGCTAAATCCTTTTTGGCTACTCAAATCCGATCTTTTCCTCACTTGATCAAATTGTTAAGACTAAAAGAAAAAATGGGACTGCCTGTCAAAACACAACCTGAGAGTTTTAACATCGCTTTGCAAAAATGTGTCATATGTTGAAGGATTATGGACTAAAGTGTTGAAAAAGCATTTGTTGATTGTACCCATTGAAGACCAAGTGGCAAATGTTAACTAACATTGCAACTATAAACATTCAAAATCTGTACACGATCGATGAACAACCCTTAAACAAAACTGATACAGCAGCCTTGTTCTTCCGTTACAAAACTAGTTCACTGCAATTTTCCCTTCCTCCATGAAATGTGGGAACTGAGATTTGGCCATGCTCTCTGAGCCATTCTTCATCTCAGCCATGGTGGCAGGCAGGCCAGAGTGGGACCCGTCAATTTTCATCAGGCCTCCAGTAGAGCGGCCCAGCGGGCCACCGGCCAGACTACCGGGCATGGGCATACCACCATTTTGGATCACAGAGATCTCATTAGTCTTCATGGACAGGCCGTTGGTGAAAGCAGCAGCGTACTGGTTCCACAGAGACTGGTCAAAGTTCATTGGTGGAGGACCCAGTTCTTTAGGCGATGACATAATCTCAGGCATCATGTTTCCAGACTCTGAGCTCATTGCCATCAGGGCCATTGGGTTGTCCAGCGAGAGTCGCTGGCCCCGCCTTGCAGAAGTGTTCCACATGTGAGTTCCAACATGCACCTTAAACGTAAATGTTTAAATTAGAATAAATAAAAGGCATGATACAGAACAGTACACATGTCAAACTTGAGGGGGACAAATAATAGCATTAATAATAAACTGCATGCATAATAAGAGGTTCATACTAGGTCACAGATTACTTGAAAGAAAAAGGCATTGTATTTCTGCACTTTGAAATGGAGTCTTACCTTCAGGTTGCCCTTAGTGGTGAATGCCCTGCCACATATGTTGCAAGCAAAGGGTTTCTCTCCAGTATGCGTCCTCTCATGGATCTGCAGCGCGCTGGCAGAGGAGAAGTTTTTGCCACATGAATTGCACAGGTGTTGCTTGCTGGATCGTCTGGAGACACTGGAGTTGTCCCACACCTGTCCCCCAGCACCCTGAGCCACCTGGGAGGCAAACAGGGGACTTAAGGCCATGGAGCTCTCAGGGGGAATCTGCATTTCCATTTTGACAAGACTGGGAGGGGCTCTCATGAAGGGAGGCAAATGGTTTGGAGCTGTTGAGAAAAAAGTGACATTTACTAAAAATAATAACAATGATAATGATGAGGTTTACAAAACAGCACGTTCTAAACACCTACCATATGCTCCATTAGTAAATGGTAGGCAAGGCTCTTCTTTAACGTTGTTTGTGCTGGAGCTGGTTGCAGTCAGGTCCAGAGCACCATTGGATTCATTGGCATCCTGGGAGCCACTGTCAGAGTCTGGTCTGGACCCATCCAGCACATAATCCTCAGGGACAGCTGCCTCGGGGGACTTGGACTGGCTGCTGCCCACATGGCTGTTACCTGGGGATGAGGCGTGCAAAGAGTCGGCTACTGTGATGCTGGGGCTATGGCCATTCTGGTATTCCATCTCCCGGAGCATTTCCGAGGACGATGAGGGCTCTTTTGGGGGCACACCATCACTCTCTGAGGTGTTGCTAGTTTGGCGCTGCAAGTTGAGAGTTGAACCAAGGTTCATCATGTGGTTCTCAAGTGCAGCAATACTGGAGAACATGGCTGAAGGGGGGGGCTGAGAATGGTGGTGCAGTTCTTCAGAGGAAGGCTGTGGCAGAGAATCCGATATGTCGCCTGGCTTCTCCTGCATGTCCAGCTCTGCATCCTGGTCGTCCATGCTTTCATAACCATGGGCATCCATGGACTTCTCGTCGGCCATCGAGGAGTTCATTTCTTCAGAGGCTTCGAACTGTGTCTCTGGCACAGGGGTGTTGGGGATCTGGCCGCCCATGTGCATACGGATGTGCTGCTGGAGAACCACGGCGTTGGTGAACTTCTTTTGGCAGATGGGGCAGGAATGCTGCATCTTGAGGGGTGTGTTGGCCCGATGGACACCGTAATGAGCTTTGAGGTTGCCCTTTGTGGAGAAGGCGCGGCCACAGATCTTACACTTGTAGGGGCGTTCGCCCGTGTGCGTGCGGTAGTGCATCTTCAGGGAGCTCTGGCAGCTGAGCACTCTGTGGCATATGTAGCACTCATTGGGGTCATTGGTCCTCTTCTCCAGCCCATCCACCATCTGCTGAAGTTTAGCAGTTCCCGAACTGCTGTGTTCACCGGGGTTGCCATTCATGTGGATCGGCGCTCCCATTAGCTCTTTAGACTCCTGGTGGTTTTGATCAGAGCCAATATCATGACTGAACATGTTTGAGGAAATTGATGCACTATCACTTCCTGATGATAGCGGCCGTTGGGAAAAGCTGTCACTCCTGAAACCATCAAATGAAGGCTTGAAACCCTGCAGATGTGACGGGCGGAAAATTGGAGATGGGAGACCAAGCATCGGCTTCATGTCCACCATGTTGGATTCTTCGATGGGCATGGACATGCCATACGGGATGCCACTGCTCGTGGGAATGTTGTCAAGGTGTTCTGGTACAGGATGTGGGTTCATCCTGATGTTAGGGTACTTATCCTTGTGTCTCAGGAAATGTACCTTCAGGTTTCCTTTGGTTGTGAAGCGGTTACCGCAGATATTACATTTAAACGGTCGTTCTCCGGTATGTGAGCGCAAATGGATCTGGAGCGCGCTGTCGTTTCCAAATGTCTTCCCACAGTACTTACACTTGTGTTTGTACATGTTGTCGCCGTCTGAACCATTTTTAGACTCTGATGTATAGGGGGCCTTGCTTTTAACTTTCTTAGAGGCATCCATCGCAGATGAAAAGTTAGGAAAGGGACTTTGGAATGCCATAGAGACTGGTGATTTAGGCAGTAAAGCTGGTAGCTGGCTGGCCATATCTGGGAGACCCTTCGACATATCTGCTTTTGAAGGATTTGGCCCTCCAGGCATTGAGGTTGCGAAGGCATTGGACTGTTGGAATTTCCCTTGTTTGAGCGACTCCAGTGAAAGGCTCTGGCTGCCAGGGGTCCTCTTACCAATCAGGGCTGCTGCAGCAGAGAGCTGTTGAGAGAGATGAGCTCCTAGCGCTTTAAGTGGGTCAACCGCTGCCCCCATGACCGACTGCAGGCTCTGTGGAGCCATCATGGCCACCTGGATACGGATCTGCTCGGTCAGTTGGATCTGCTGGATCTGCTGCTGCTGGAGGACGACGAGCTGCTCCAGAATCATTGGGATGGCCTGCAAGGCTTCCTGGGAGGCCTGTGGGGACTTACGCTTGCTGGACCCACAGTCAGACGAATGCTGCGTCACGGCCACTTTGGTGCCAGGCATGGATTCCAAGGTCACATTTGAATCTTGGAGTTTGGACGAGGGCTGATGCTGGTGGTAATTAGCGTCAGATATCTCTACCTGTGCTTGTTTGGAGAGTTGCTCGTCGCCATTTAATTTCGGGTGCTCCTCCTGGTCTATTCTTTCCAGAGACACTGCATTGGACTTTGAAAAAGCCTTACAGTTGGCCTGACCATCACTGTGGTCAGCTTGAAAGTCACAGGGGGAGCCTACTTGTGAGAAGTCTTCTGGTATCTCTCTGCCTTCACCTCCTTTTACAATAACTACCTCCTTAGTGCAGTTATTCTGATGTTTAAGAAATTCTGCATCATCAAAGAATTCAGCACAGCACTTGTTGCAGATCTTCGTCTCGTCCATTTTAAACCTCTTCACCTCATTTTCATCCTCTTTAGTCTGACTGTCTTGTAGAACCCCTGAAATTATAAACACAATTCTAAGGTTAAATATATCAAGTAACAACCAATATATTTAAACATTTAAGTACATGTGAAGAATGCACAACTTTTTATAATGTGCCATCTCAACCTTTAATGCATTTCAGATACTGTATTAAAATACTGCAATATCAAATTAAACTGTATTTTACATTCAAGAAACAATTGAGTCATTACATTGCTGTCATAACATGGACTTCAATGGAATTTGGCTTCAGCACATAACTAAGCCAGCAGAGGGCAACATCTGATGTTAGCCAGCCAATATCTCATGTTTTATCAGTTAAGTCAAAGACAAATAGAAACCTTTCAACTAAACCAATATAATGTGAAGGAAATAAGACAGAACTTGCCACAACACATAAGAGTCACATCACTGAAAATCTGGAAAGTCAATATATTCTGCACCTAAAATAGCAACCTATGCCTACACAAATAAAACACATAATCAGTCATGCTTTGACTCCCATTGATTTGTCCTTTTAAAATTTAAAAATTCACACCGAGGAAAGGTCTGAAGACAGAGGCGCTTATCACTCTCATTTACATGTAAAAATAAATTCGACTGTAACAGGTCCAACCGGAATACATACATTAGGTGTTCATTTTAATTTGTCTGCCCACATTTCACAAACAGTCGAATTGTCAAATGCAAATGTCTTGTGTGAGAGTGGGGGGTAGACCACCTGTCTGCATTCTTTGAACGCAACTGTTGCTGGGGCTTGTTAATCGCACAGTGGGGTGAAAAAGTTGCAAATTACATTGTATTCAGAATCCGCTCATTGTCAAACAAGTAACGCAGTAGGCGGCCGGAGTAGAATGCTGCCATATCCCTCACTATGGGCTATATTTGGGCGCACGTCAACCAACAAAAAGAAAAATACTGTCGTTAGCTATCCTGATTTTTTAATAACAGTAGATGCCATTTGATATTTCTTTGCACCATTCATATGACCACATGGTGGCGCATGCGCTGTATCGGATCAGATTAAATAAAAGTACAACTTTACCTTGGTAGACTTAACAATGAGAGTGCGTTCTTTCCAAATGAACATGTAACCATTCACAGATCGAAGAAACGAACTGAACAAAAATGCTTTCATAAAAAGGTGGGGATAACTTCTAGCCTACCTATGACCAGCTGCCCCCCACCCCTTGTTTGCCTACAAACCTACCTCCATCCCCCAACTCTCCACACATGTAGGAAAGGAAACAGTCATGCATTAAACTAAGGGGGCGAAATGGATTCGGTTCAGTATACTCTCGTGTCACAACGTAATACCAAAGTTTCGGACAATTTAGTATAAAAAGGTCCACATCAAATATCGAACAAAATATCACATAGCTTATTACAGCTACCTTGGATCATAATGTCATACTAAAGAAACACAATTAAAATTAGCCTAACCATCAATGTGTATCTGTGAATGATACACATTGTGTATCTGTGAATGAATATCTGTACATATTCGCTACAGTCTTTAAGAGAAATCACATGTAATTAGCAAATAAAACAAATCAGTTACTAAGTACAGTAAACCGTTGTTCGTCAATGACTGAGAATATGAACAAATTAGCTGTGAAAATAAAATGTTTAAAATATGTAAAACCAAACCAACCAGATATTTATTAAAACAGCCTACAGCAATAATTATGTTACAGTGATGTTCAGCCAGAAATTCCGGTTTCGTTTCCAATTGGCTGGGTAACATTTAGGAAAACTTAAGAAAAGTTTAAAGCAATAGTAGTATATAGGCTACCGTAAAATATATTTATTGCTATCAAACTAAACAGAATAAATAGAGAAAATAATTTTGGCAACAATCCCCCGAAAAGAAAGCCTAAAACGCGTATCAAACTCAGTCGCATGATAGTTCATTATAAAGCGTGGTCAGTTCCAAGGGTCGTCATCCAGCCAGGTCAAAGTGCAAGCAACAATGGATAACTTTCCGCTTATAAACCTTGCAATTTTGCAAAAAATGTAAATTTAACTTAAATATTATTTACAAAACCACTTTATCATTCCAGAAACTTACCATTTTCTGGCGAAGTGGGGTCATCCGAATTGATTTGCTGTGGCTTGGCTTGCTTGCGCCTCGACATGGTGCAAACATCGAGAGCTAATAGCAACACAATTTTCTTCCCTTCTTTACAAATTCTTCGGGTTGGAAAATTTGCCTCTAAAGTAGAAATGCGCATGTCAAAGTAATTATTATTATCAATAATGCATTGCGATTTATCATGGTCCTCTGACAGCTGATTGGCTCCAGTCCAACTGCTTACACATTATTCAAATAGGGTCCATTGATGAGAAAAGCAGTGCCATGAGGGGGCGGGAGATGCAATACTAGTGGATGTAGGCAGCGATGGAGGGAGGGAGGTAATGTAAGGAGTTACAGAACTAGACCTACTTATCTTCTGTGCTTCACCTTTAGCAATATTCTCACTTCAATTATAATAATACATATTACGCTGTATTAAATTACAGTTTTAATTGGAAGGGTATTTTATTGTACTTAATGAACATCTTAAAATAACAATAAATTGGATTAGATATCTATATGGAACTCCATATATTTCCTCTTTCCTCCAGTAATCAATGAATTATGCAACTAAATACCCTGCACTGTATCCCTTGCAATGTGATATATATATATATGATCTGAACAAATGAAAGAACAATACGTGTTTGATAATGGATGAAGATATTCATAAGTCCAATTACTCTAATAAAATTATTTCAGTGTACTTACAGTATAGTTTTGTGTTATTAGAAATAGGTAGGGTCAAGATTCTTACTGAATAGAACCTACAGATTAGAAATGTCCAATGAACCATACTGCTTTAAGGATTGAAATGCTATAACATTCAGTGTGTGATGTATTGAGCTGCACATTTCAGATACAAGAACATATAGATATATGTTACAAGATATGTAGTTTGAAAAACATGTAGTAATAATAAAGAATGATCTAGAATTTTGTGTCAAAAACAAAACACATGTTGTCAGAGCTGAAATCTCTGTAGCTCCTCCCATGTTTTTCATTAGACAATGTGAGTCCTGGTAAATGATTCGGATGAGAAAGAATGCCTTATTCACAGCCTTAAATGAGTAATAAACTCACCTAGTTTGCCTACTCAACTACTGCGTCTGCTGTCAATCAACTTCCCAGATAAAATTTAATGAGGGAAGCAGATGAGAAGAACTGCTAAACTAATTAAGGATATGAGTTAGTATATCAGGCCACCCGATTGCCCTCTAAAGTTCTTGTGGTAGGAGGTGATTATGGTTTCCATACATTATGACAAAAAATGGCAATTAATCCATTCAATAGAAAGTTAACAACAAATAAATCTGCTTAAAGGCACATTTTAGCCAAGGAAAATATAAATAGGTTGCTTTTAGATGCAAATCAAAGCATGTCCCCATGAGTGATAATCCAATAAAATCAACTTAAATCAGATTGAATAGTTAATCAATGGTTATTTCTTGCTGCAACAGCAATTTTATAATGAATGGGATAAAAAAAATGCTTTGTCGATAATTGAGAAACAAAGACAACTCCATATATCCAGAAAAACCAATGCCTTTTTTTCTTAGGAACTTACTGAAGGTGAAAAAGTAGGGAGGGGTGTCTAGACGCTTTATAGCCCCAATAAGAAACTATGTTTGAATACACCGTGTTTCTGTTGCGTTCAAACTAAACAATTCAAACTGTGGGCTGTTCTGTCATAAATTTGAAATGGTGGGAACCAAAGGGCTATAACCTACAGACTCTTCCTTTGGAAAATAGACAGATGCCACTGTCTGACATACCATGATAACTCTAATCGTAGCATTGAAATAGCTCTGTAGTTTATTGGACACTGCACATGAAACTGGAACTGAAATTAGGTTAATTATCCATTCTGACACTTAAAGTTGTTAAATTTATTGCAATAATGTATTGTTAGAATAGAAGGTTATTGAATATGTTTGTGCATTTGCTGCATTTTGTTGAGCAGAATATTGTTGTTGCTTAATTTTAAACTGACCAATACCAGCTGTACTATTAAAAGACTGTTAGAGGGTTGGCTTCTTCTACAGCCAGAGCACAAATGAAACATAATGCCAGGGCTATAGAAAACCTTGACCTGGTGAAATATCTATTAATTATAAATGATTGTACCCCTGGAAGGTATTATAAAGAGATGACATTACGATTGAACCTGCCTGACATGTAACAATACTTCACATTTCTACACCCTATTGCTTAACTGTGAGAGATGGATTTGTGTGAGGTTCCTCAGAAACCCGTCACAAGGGCAACAGCTGTATACTGGCTGGTACTGGACCAACAATAACAGTGTAACTTTGAGAGGAATTGTGAATTCTACATGTGGTTTTTTAAGCGTCTGTAAAACATGAAAGGTACATTTGCAGTCTAGGAAGGCTGAGATATCTCACATCAGCGTGGCATTTCCATGCAATCAGTTGAAGGGGAGGCTTTTGTTATGTACAGGGAGGAGGAGACAAATAAAAAGTTAGAGAACAGATTCAGGTTTTCTGTTGGAAACAGATAGGTAGTTGGGTCACGCTTCAGCAAAATAAACAATGTAACATAACATGCAATTGACAATTTGTTTATCAATTAAATAGCTTAGCACTGGAAGCGTCAATAACATATAATATTCTGATAAGCTCAATATTTATGCAGCAAGGTGGCCTAATAGTTAGGGCATCTGTTGTTTAAAAGCACCCTGGTTCGAATCCATCAAATGCTAAGGTTAAGCAGACACTCTGACTTACAATGAATACAGGGACATTCCCCTGGAGCAACTTGGGGTAAAGTGCCTTGCCCAAGGACACAACGACATTTGGCAATCGAACCGGCAACCTTCCAAGTCTGACTCCCTAACCACTGAGCCATCTGACCCCTACCACTGTCGTTCTGCCCCTGAGCAAGACAGTTAACCCCATCTGCTCCTCCCCCTGGAACAATCAATCATGTCTTTTTTTTTAGGACACTAAACAAGGTTGAAAATGAATCCCAACCGACTTCCAGTCATTCTCTGACACTGTTATGTTTTTTATGAAGTTATTTTATCAAGAGATGTATAAACTGTAAAACAGAGTGTTGTATTTGCTCCTATTTCACAAAACAAAGCATTAGTTGGGATCAACTTTTTGGCGGCTAATGAAACACGCTTACTTGAGGTAAAATTGGGTGTTTTCGTACTTTGTGAATGTCTCAAAAATACAAACAAGATTTATATGACCATTGTTGTATCTGTGGTATTTTTTGTAAACAATTCTCACTTTATAATGAAATGTCCTTTCGAAGCAGCTTCATTAGAAACCTTCAATGAGTTTTCTGTACATTATTCCTACACCCCAATCAAATACTTTAATTAGTGATTCATTGCAGAATGTAGCCTGCTAAATGGCAATTTATTATAGAGCAGAAACTGTATAAAAGGCATTCTCTTAAAGCGTCCTCTGAGACATCCAGAGTTACCCAGGTCCTTTGACCACACTCGTGCTTTTTTCCTGGACCTAAGGTGGTAACTATTAAGGTAATCTTCGTATGGAGCTTTAACTGTTACTAGGATAGCAAACCACAACTTCAGATAGTTGTCTTGTATTGAGTCTCTAGATTTTATTATTTTCTTCTCTCTTTGTGTTCGCTGTAAAGGTCTCTGGAAGCCTTTAAAATACTTCCTCCCTACTAGTACCATAAATAACACTGTTAAATCACTACAAAGGCCTGGAGCAACAGTTGGCAGAATTGATATTCCTGGAATGGATGACCAAGGTGGAAAAAAGACTGGATGCAAAAAGGAAAACAGTTTTGGTGGCACTTGTTTTATATAGTGTTCCAAATACTTTTTATTTTACTGTACACAGAGCACAGGAATGTTTGACCGTGATGGGATGTGGTTATGTTCTAAAGGGCGTACCTTGTATTTATTGGATTTTGCTCCCAGTGATTATGTAACAATCCATATGGACAACGCCAGTTAATCCAGAGGCTTTCATTGATCATCAGAATTATTTTATTATTTGCATGTAGTATTGTTTAGAAAACGCCCTTTGAAACGCGTCTCTTCTCATGAGCACTTTCATTTACAGTAGCTCATTCATTGGGCAATTTGAAACTATGAGAGCATTGAGACGTAAGGGTAGGGGGGAGGACGTTAGGGTAGGGGGGAAGGGAGGTTTTGACAAGTTAAAGCTTGGATGTTGTCTATTGTTTAAACAAAAGTCTCCTGTTGTGAGGCACAAAGCTGATTAAATAAATCTAAATAGAAGGTACTCATTTATCAAGTAGAACCATACAACCTCCTAGAGGTAGAGTAATATTTTTAGACCGTTGAAGTAAATATCGGTAAGTTCTAACAGATATTCCTACGGAATATAGTTTCAGATAGTTTTACAAAGATGTGCAAAACATTTTGATCCATGGCACAGCTATATGCTTGGCTAGAAGATACAGAATTGGTGTTAACACCTGGGTGAGACAATGTGAATTGAGTCCCACACAGGAAGTGCAATTTACACAGGCCTTCAGATAGAGATGTGAGGCTTCAAAGATAACAAGTTGGCTGCTTATGTGTCTCACACCAACGAGACGGAGGCAGAGAGAGGTGGGGGGTGGGGCATTGGGGGGATATTATGTGCCAGAACATTCCACAAACAGGCTGCAGTAAACTCATGGTCTGTTGTCTTTTAAGTGGTCTGTCTGACTATAGTAACTAGGTGCGGACAGTGTAAAACTACACACTTTATGACATCATTAACTGCAAATGCTTTCAAATGACTGGTACCAGTACTTTTTCAAAATATTTATTCATTCTCTCAGCGGTTTTGGATCTATGAAACTTGATAGAGACAGTATAAAAAGAGAAATCCTTTCACAGCGTTGTCTGTGTTGACCATGTCTGCGCCGAACTCCGCCCCTTTTTTAATGTGTGACGATGGGACGTGAGGGGGTGGCCTGGGGGACGGGTCAGGATCCCACACATGGCCGTTATCTAATGGAAAATTGGTGGTAAACACTCTAATAGTTAGGCTTTTGGGATTGCATGGCTACGCCAAGTGTTTCCTGCCCTGGACATGGATCCCTGATGTGTCTCCTTCTCACTTTCCACAACCCGAGGATGATTAACCGGAGATTATTTATGTGTTTTCACTAACAATCCAACGGTATAACATTAACTGCACTGGATGAGAAATCAATATTCCATCTTTTTTGTTTCACTGATGGGGTGGGGTGTAGAGGGGGTAAGTGGATGATCATACAGGGGGCCCTGAAAAGGAGGGGCCCTGGAACCTAAATGTATGATTTGTCATATCGGGGGGGGGGGGGCAATGCAGGTTTTCTGTCATGGGGCCCTGAAATCCTGACTACGCCCCTGTTCATTGTTAATACACGTAAACTGATTAGGAATTGATTCTCAGTTTCAATGGCCACCTGGAAAGGCATGACAGTAAAAATAGCATGTTGCACATGGAATACACAAAATACTGAAAAATAATGTGTATGTAAAGTGTGTGAATGAGGTCAGATTATGTCAACAAATACACCATGGTACACCATTGTGGCAAAACAGATATAGAGAAAATAATCTGATGGTCGTGTCTATTCAAAGTCTTTTGCATTACATTCAAATTATTGTCTTCTGAAAGGTATGATGGTCAACTGATTTGTTGACTTTAGGAATAACCAGTGAAATACACCAGTTGGAGCTCAGGTTTTGGGTAGGAAGTGCGAAAGAGTCTTTCCATTCGAATTAAAAAGCATGCTCAATAGTTTAAGTCTGTATTTGCCCTTGCAATTGGTTTCACAATGTTTCACAACTATAGAGTTCGGTGAGATGCAGCCAGTATCCTTTGATGTTACATTAGCTACCTTGGCATTGGTTGATAGATACTGATAGAATGAAACGTGCGAGAGACACAGCAAACAGAGAGCCTGTTAGTCAAGCTGTGAGTCAACAGGGGGCAATCCCTCAAATCTCAGATGCAATCTGGGGCCAGAGAGCTATAAACATTTACTAGGTGGGAGGTGCTTCTGGAAAAACAGAGGGGCTGCAGCACTGAGTTTCCTTCAGTATCCAATGGTGTTGTTGACTTCGGTTAAAATATTGTCATTATGAAATATGTGTTTATATACAGGTATATAATTTTTTTTTTAAATGAACAAATGCCTACATATTTGAATCAAACTATCCTGGTGGTAGAGACAGTCCATCAGTAAAGATGCCCGTGAACCTCTATTATCCCCTCATTAGCTCTTAGATAGGGTGGAGTTGCATGACTGTCTTGAGAGTTGAATCAAAAGAATACAAACAAACCACAGGTACAGTATATTCTCATAACATAGATCAATTAGCTTATATGGAACTTTCAGCTTGATGGCAAAATTTGTAATGTTTTATAGAACATTAAATGATTAAAAGACATGCAAACCGTGTTTTGGAAATTGTGGTGATAAATTGGGGATGTAACCAATTGTTGGTATACCAGAGATAATTGCTTACAGCAAATGCAAACATATCCTTCATTAGTGCTACAGAACTAATTCTCCAAATCATCAACCAACAATATTGTTTACATAATTACATGTTGTCTGATGGTTTCTCGTAATCAAGCAAATAAAAAAGTTAGACCTAGGGACCTTCAAAGTGTTGTTTGAATGTCAGCTCTTCATACATGAATACAATGACGTGTGGACCACATTACCGGTAGGAAACTAATCCCCAAGAAATACAATGCAACTGTCAAAGATATAACTAAATCACCAGATAACATTTATTAAGAAGCAAACAGGCTTTAAACAATGAATCTATCTGCCCTTTTATCCTTTTGCCAGCCATTCCATAACTTAGATTATGTAAATAAATATCAAGCCAAATTGTTTATTCTATTGAAACCCCCCGTATTTCACTTCACATGGAAGCACGCTACATGCACATGTTGCAGAGACATCATTTTGAAATCATTGTTAGTCTTTCAGTTGCAATATTTAAGCCTCTGACAAGGTTACAGACAGAGATACTATTCTTGTTTGGTTTAAAATGACCATTTAACAGGGCTTAGGACCTTCATATCACAGTAAGTTTTAGAGTTGGACTGATAGGTCACTATAATTCCTAATTATTCGAGCAGCATTATGCTACAGCGCCAAAGGCCACCAAATTCCATTGTGAAAAGGATTGGTCCATTGTCCAAACTCATTTGGACACGCCCCAAATTCCCTTGTGCTGCCTCATGTGTTTTGTGAAACATTCATTTTAAATACTAAAATAGGTTCCATAGTATCTATAGCTACTATTGTGTCAGCGTTTTGTTTCTGTATGACTTTTCACATTGAATTGTTTATGGCTACTAAGCACTTTCAGTCCATGTCCTATTTTATGCACAACATGTGCTGTGTCAAGCCAGACCTATAACACAGAGAGATGGAGCAAATGTAAGCTTTGTCTCTTTAGCCAGCCTTCTGTGACTTAAAAAAATGAATTCAGAATAATTAAATAATAAATAATATGTGTTCTTTACCCAAATACATATGATGACATTTCAATGACAGAAAATATGTATGTTGGCTGTTTCAATGTCATAAAGAGGTATTATCAATTTTTGACATGACATTTTCCACCTATGAATTAATAAAAGGTATCAATAGATTCTTGAAAAATGCCTTATCTTAATTCACATTTGTATCAAAAAAAAATGTTCATCATATGATTTCGAGATCATGGATATATTTCCATAGCCTTTTCTATGAACTTCAGCCCGGTTACATTTCTCCAGGCCCTTCCATGTACAGTGCTTTTTTTTTGATCTGCTGATGCCAATTGTAAGTCAACACAAAGGAATACAACTTCATTCTCCTCTGTGGCCTTTACATGAAACTTAAATAAAATAAAAACACGGCATAAGGTTCTAGGGTGTTCATTATCCTTTTGCTTAAAGCATTAAAAAAACCTGGAGGGGCTCTCTGGGCCCGTCACTGAGGGTTTACAACAGTCCTTGAGGCACATCCCTGGACTTCAGCTTTTTAAGGATCGTAATAGAAATCAATGCGGGCAACTGCCACTACAATAGAGAACAGTCTTTTGAAGTGAGTAAACCCTTTGATATTTATAATTTCATGGAACCTATAGTTCATTGTACAATGGCTATATTGTAGTTATTAAAATGTGTAAACGTCTATATATCTTGCCATCCGGGTCACTGCCACTTCTGAATTTTTGTATATGCAAATGTCTTGACCGGATTCATTTGGCATTTTGTTGTTTGGCTTCTGTCATCTCTGTCAACAATACCAGCTCTGATCTGATCTCAAATTAGCATACACGCTACATGGCGAAATGTGTCTGACAGTGTCTTATAGTTGTCATAGTAACCCTATAAACGCCTCCTTCTCCATGGTGGAACGAAACAATGGTCAGTCGGGCCATGAGGATAACAGGCCTTTTCTTTTACTTCACATCCACATCTGCTGCTCTCCATTCAGAATTATGGGATGTTCTGCCGATTATTCAGTCCTGCTTTTCCCTTTGAAAACTGAAAGGCTGAAGAAATAATATAGAAATTAGTAATTCAGCCATCATCTGTTTAAAAAAGCAGTGATCTGAAGACCTGTACTTACAAAACAGCTAAACTTGGATTTTTGCTACTTTTCACTTAAAAAGATAAATTCATGGAAGATTTCTTCAAAAAGCAAATGACAACAATTTTGATATTTGTTGGTCTTAGCTTCTATAAAATGTAACTCCTAATTGAAGGGACCCAGCCCGGATTTTGCAACCATTAGTATGCAGCTACCATCTCCTTGATGTAATGGACCCTACTCCAATACTGCCCTGTTTAAAACTGGCATAAACCTGCTCAACATCTAGATTTCTTTTAAACATGCAATTGTCTCCTACTCTCGAACAACGTGGAGAAGAGGTGATTTCCTGTTGTTAATGATTTGATGCAGCAGGGTGATGTTAACGCCGCAGTTGTGGGTGTGAATGTGTGAAAATGTCTGAACTAAATTACAAATTAATTATGCAAATGTCATATACCTGTAGCTACTAACCTGTAAATCACTGGGGGAGTTTTGCTCTTATATATGTCTAGCTGCATGCATATCCATAAAATTAAAAAACAATTTGAAAGGAAGAACAATGTTCACATCCACTTAGGTGCTAAATCATGACCACAAAGGAAGAATTTGTAAAGTAAGGGCGGCAGATTGTAATAAAAACATTAGCAACCTGCCAAATACTTTCATAACAGATTTAACACTGCCACAAGCAATTTATTTCTGCCTTTTATGTCCAGTGGTCCATTTACCTGCTGCCTTAAATTAGTCCTTTTTGGTGGTTTTCCACAGTAAGGCTTTTTATTGATTTTGTCATTGTTGTTAAGCACCCGTCCAATTCTTTGGTTTGTTTGTTTTGTCGAAAGGTCTCAGTTGCATGTAAGATGGTGTGGAAAAATACCCAAAATGCCAGATTTGGCTCCCTTCTATTTCAGTGAGAAGAAAGCACTTCAAATGTGTGTGACTTGATATTTGTCTAAACACACTCACGGTGAAGTCAATGACTCTTGTTCTCACAGGTAGCCTAGCACCCTATGAACACACATATACATACGCAAACGCACACCAGAGCAATGACGCAAAATGTGACAAAGAAAGGGGGAGCCAGTGGATGGCACAGGAGGAGTGTAACCCCTGCCTCCATATTGATTAAACAAATTTGCCACAAATCATTTTCTAAATGCCCAGTGGGGGGGCTATAGAGGCCGGTGGAAATGCCTCTATTCACACCCGGTTCTCCCCCGCTGGGCCAGAGCCTCGACTCTTGGCTCGTTTAAGCGTGCTGACAGACAGACAGCTCTCTGATCCTCTGCCATCTGCAGGAGGCGTGGCCGGCCCTGCGCACTTCCTTGGAGCCTTTGTAGCCTGAAACCTTAGGAGCTTTGACAGTGAGAAAAAAATAATATTGGCCATCGTCAATGAGGTGGGAGGTAAACAGAGATCAGGACATGCTTCTGACGATTGGAGTCAATTTGGAGGTCACCTCAAGAGACATGTATTGATGACATTGTAGGCACTTAATAGATTTTTCTGGCATATTCTGGCAACTTAGCAAAATAATAATTTCATTATGATTGACAACTGACTAGTTAAATGGCATCGAACCCTTGTGTGATGTTACATTTAAACACAAAGATTTGGGTCAAACGTTTGCTTTACCAGCCTTTGCGTATCACTAGTGTGTGTGTGTGTGTGTGTGTGTGTGTGTGTGGGTGTGCGTGTGTGTGTGTGTGTGTGTAAACATGTGTCAAAAGTGCATGGGTTGGGTCTGAGGAGTAGCCCAACAGGGAAGGTAAACAGGAAGTGACAAACTTAAAAAACGGACTTATCCATAAACACATAAAAACAAGACTGCTTGGTGAGTAGAATTGGCTGTTGACATAAAATCCTTATCAACTCTGAATATAGTGCTAAATTATGTTGTTAACAGATATTGCTAAGATTACATGGAAAATATATTAATGGGCAGACATATCTTAAAACAACATTTTCTTCAAAACAAAACAACAACAGTAGTTTTCTCTAAGGAATGAAAAAGACCCAAAATAATGTATATTCTGATTACATCAAGATAATCAGGATGTTATACAGTACATGTATTAACTAACTACTACTGTACATCTCTTTACAGTGACACAAAAAAAACTGACTTCCATTCACACAAAGAATTGTCAAAAACAAATTATATTCTCTTGATTCATCTAAAATGGGCGCTTCTGTAAAATCCCACTAGCAGTAGATTGGATCTTCCATGTTAGGGGCTGGCCATCGTCTCCCTTCACATAACCTTGAACATGTGGTCCAGTCCTATTATTTTAACTGCTTCCAGTGACGACCTCAGAGCGCAATCAGGAACAGAAATGGTCACATTAAAAGTCCAGGCTGGGGACAGCTTAGGTTACCATAGTAATGAAGACTGGGGAGAAAAAACAAGATACAGGTACTGACCATCTAAAGTGCCTCCGAATCGATCATTCTTCTGTCTAAGAAGCTTTGATTGATTCCACTGAAAAAAACTCATGTACAGAACACTCACAATCAAAGGGCTTAAAATAGGTTTGTTCAGGCCTTGCAATAAATATGGAGAGAGCCCAGTGAGGCAAGTTACAAACTTTGTTGTTTGTATACTGTTTATGTACTTCTGTCTGAGATTGGGGCATCCTCCACCCAATTATGGAGATGTTGTGGTTGGTGTTTCAGAAATATGAATAAGGGTGTGATAACCACACCCAGGGGAGGCAGCTGATGGTGATGCTGCTGGGTACTCAGATGTCCGTCCCGCCCAGAGAGCCAGGCACTTTGAGCGCTAGGCTAGCATTAGTCCGTTACCAGGCCTACAAAACAGGGAACAGCTCCATTGCCATCAACACACACCCAGGGACTCGTGCACACACAGGTGCTGGAGCGTGCGCACGCGTAGAGACACATCCACGCAATGTGTGCTTCTACAGCAAAACCCCGTTCAGCTTTATGGCCTGACACTCATAAAGAAGCCACATGAGTGAAGTGGATAAGTTATTTGTGACCCTAGGGGGACACAACTGGTAAAGAAACTCAGAGGAAATCCCTGGGGTTCGTGTTCATCCCAGATATCAAACACCTCATTGGACTCACCGCCAAATTAGTTGTAGTTGCATTCAAGTTTCATTTATACAGTTATTTTACTCCACGTGTATTAAAACGGCAACATGCATTTTGTATCTGCACAGTTTTCTTAGGGTGTGTGTGAGGGGGTAGTCCACAGATTTACACAAGCTATATTTTCAGTATTTTAGCTGTCATACATCGAGTAAGGGCAATAATAAAATGTAGAGCAATGTTTGATGGCGTTCACACGTGGAGGTCTACACAGTCACACCCTCGTCTCATGTTGGTCCCATTTTCGCAGCGTGAGTCGGAAGTCACACAGGGTCTCTACCTCGGTACAGCCAGCGTCCACACAATGACATTAATATACTACTCTACTCTAGCCTGCAGATTTTTCTCATAAAAACCCTTTGATAGTTTAGCCATCTGGCCAGAGCCAGGGAAAAAAAGTCCTCATAAAAGGGGCCCAAATAAGGTCAGGGGTCACCCCCTCCCTGGGTCTGGGGCCCGAGAAGATTGTTATAGTGGACTTTACTAATATTGTCAGCAAAGATCCCCTTGACAAATTAATACACATTCTTCTCTGTTTTAACAGGTATTCCATTACAGTCACATTCACCACCAACAGAAAACATCACCATCATACCAGAGAGGTGGAAGACAATCGATTTATAGACAGTACCGTGCAAACGTCTTAGGCACATTACGCCAAAGATGCTTTAATTATTACACCAACGATGCTTTCAAGAATATCAAAATAAAATGTACCTGAATATAAAAATAATACTATTAAGGCACTCGTTTCTGTTTCAGTTTATCAGTTTGTTTCAATCAACACTTTTTCATTGACTATTATCACATGTTTGTTATCTTTGTTTCAACATGCACTGGCCTATATACCTACAAGGTAATCAGGTATTTATCTGAAAGGTGGTTCCATAATATGCATTTAATGCAAGTCAGATATTGTGAAATGTCAACATTGCAATTCTACTATTCTCTGTATTTTGTATTATTTATGTATATGTTTTTAACCACTTGATCCAATATGCTAGTTCCTAAACTTTACTATACCTTTCTTTTAAGGTCATTTCATCTATCCATAGAAGATATTGCCACGTTAAGACTCCCTAGGGGCGCAGATGGCTCAGTGGGTAGGGAGTCAGACTTGTAGTCAGAAGGTTGCCAGTTCGATTCCCGACTGAGCCAAATGTCGTTGTTGCCTTGGGCAAGACACTTTACCCTATTTGCTCCCAGGTCGTTGCTGTAAATAAGAAATTGTTCTTAGTCAACTTACCTGGTTAAATAAAGGTTAAATAAAAAATAAATAATGCACCACCATTAAACCTGACCATTTTGACAGAAGCACCTAAACTACCATATTTCATTCTCTTTATTGCTCCTCTCTTGTTCCTCTATTGTTCACCATGCCACCTGACTTCTTCAACACATTCCTTGAATTTTACAGTTTTGTATTCACAACATTTCTTTTGTTTCTTTCTTGTGTTACCTTTTAGTGTGAGCCCCTCACTGTATTTGGACATATTGCAATGTCAGCCTTTGATTTACTCCGGCATATCTCTGTCTTTTCTAATGATTTAGTATGAAAGCTTCCTTATCACTGAACCACTCGTTGAAGTGACTGATCCCTGTAGATGATCTGAATCTCCCACCGTTCACAATACAAGAAATATATATATATCCCAGATTCCCAATATATATCCCAATATAAATTGAAGTCCAATCAATGTGCAATAGAGGATATCAGACATTTTGCTGTTGGAGCGTTTGCGTTAAACTCTATGCCTTCTCTAACTTTCCAATGTTTGTTTCTCTGGTTGCCATTCAAACAAGAATGTGTTTGGTTCTACTCCACATGCTTTCAAAAAGCCATCCAGAAAGTAAAACAAATGCTCCACATTGGACAGCCCCTATAACGTGGTGGGGAGTATGTGACAAATGGCATGGGTGTTCCAGCTCACAGCTGCCAGCCCTGGTCAGTAGGAAACTAATACTGTGCTTATTGTTGCCTGGCTCTTATAAGAGGTGGTAAAGTCCTTGCACCATACTCAACTCCTTTACTAAAAAGGTGACAGTGAATGATACATGTGTGTGTGTGAAGGGGGGGGGGGGTCCTGTTTCAGTTGTTAAAACGATGAGCTTCATTAAACACCATGAGGAGCCGTACCTCACAGGCCGCTCAAGAATGAAGTGTAGCATACGCTTCATGTGGAACAGGCTTTACACAAGATGAAAAGTCACATCTGATAAAGTGTTAATGTATACAGTAATTTCCTCGTGTGTCACTATACAGTGTGGAAAATCAATACAACAATAAAACATTTCTGTGGTATAACAAGTCTTACACCAGAACACCCTAGCCAATAAATTTGAAATCTATACATTAAAATGACAACTGGCAATACACGTCCTTTAAACCATCCAGAGAAATAAAAATATAGATCGAATATACACATGTTAATTAAGTAAAATTGACTTTTCTAAGTGGTAAATGTATTAGGAAAAGGGATGAAAACCCTTCAGAATTCCATGAGGAATGCCACATCTTCAGTTTCCGATAATCCGCATTTCTCTGAAGGGGGAAAACAAACAAACACTCTTTGCCTCAGGAAACCCAGCCTTGATTGGGGGGGGCTTCATTAGAACATGCCATTATTAATCTTTCTTAATTGTAGGGTTTTATATTTACCAACTAACCCAGATGGATTTTTCATCATTTGTCTGATGTTTATGGAAGCTGAGTGTAACAACCACCATTTGATGAAAAATAAAACAACCGATAACATCAAGGAAGAACTTATGATAGATCTCGTGCACAAAAACAGACATCTAACCATATGCTAAACATGAATAAAACATTGTTTGAAGGTCACAAATATGTATTGGTATTTTGGAGATTAGTCACTTTTGAATCTCATGGCGATGTATGCCCATGCTGACCAGTCGTAGTTTGGATTTACCACGCTGTGTATCATCACATTCCTGTTGTGTATATTTGCTCCTGTGAGCATCTGTTATAAAGTACACATGAACATATTTAGAATTTTTGTGCTAGGTACAACAAGAGGGGTTGGCTCACTATAAGGCTTGTGGTACCTTGAATGACCATAACATAGCCTGCATTTCACATTCTGCATATGGATTGAATCCTCTGAAAAGGAATGCATCATGGTGGAATAATTGCTGTTACTCCTCTCTGGCCACTTAGTTAAAATGGATTCAGATAGTTTGGGGTCTCTTTGTACCACCCCTCCTCCTGGCAGGCAAAGACATACCGGGGTGGGGGTATTTAACTTGTTAGGAGAGTTGATATTGCTAAGGGGGTGGGGTAGGGCATCAACATGAAAAGGAAAAACATTTTTTTGTTGTTCTCTCAGTAGTTCAGCTTCTCCACAGTCAGATATCTTTGGGCTTTTGGGCCAACACTTTTATGATTGTAATGAGTAACCTCCAACCTTTTGCAGATTACACACTAAAATCCAAAATTAAATTTGAGGTTTTAGGTGTTGTTTTAATGTTTTTTCTTCTACTTCTAAATGATTGACATGCAACATCTTGAAATATTCGTGTTAGGTTGGTATAACACAGACACATTCAAAATGCACCTTCCCTCATTTCCCAAAACTTAAAATTGTATTTGATAATCAAATACAGCAATATTGATTGTAACATACTGCAAACTTTGGTATGCTTAAATAATGTTGTTATAATTAAGAATTATAATTAAGTTATAATTGGATAGTGTGCATTATCCATTAGTAGACTGGCACACATTAATTTATAAATCTATTCTCAGACTGCTTCCATCTTATCTACAGTTTTGCATCCACGAGAAAAAAACAGAAAGCTACTGTCTTCGTTCCCAGGGCTTGGTCCTGTTATCCGTCCCTAAAGTCGGCACTGAATTAGGTAAACAGGCATTTTAAACATGCTGCTCCATCTGCGTGGAATCATTTGCACAATTGCCTGAACCTTTGTGAGTTGGTCTCATTGGCTTTTAAATTAATATTAAATGACATGGAGGCAAGCACATCTGTAGATGTTTTGACTGATTTATCTGTTTGATCACTGATGTAGATGATTTCTGATGAGCATTGATGAATAACTGATATTTTATGATCCTGTAATTTATTATGTCTTTTTCACTGTAAATTGTTATATATGTTTTATGTTTGCAAATGTGTTAATTGTGCTGCTTCCTGTCTTGGACAGGACACGCTTGCAAAATAGATTCCTAAATCTCAATGAGTGTTTTTCTGGTTAAATAAAGGTTAAATAAATAAAAAGTATAATACAAATAAAATAATACAAATCTAATAGTGTGAATAATAGCAAAATAAGAATATAATTAGCAATAGTTTGATTTGAGCATGTTTAAGAGAGACCCTGTTTGCTTTCCTAAGACCGTGTGTTTGTTTGAGGTACTTCTTTTGAACAGCTTGGCCTTTCGTCACCCCTGTTGTTGGCAAGGTTTGTGTGCGGGCCGGTGGGAGGTCTGAATGGTTCTGTCCATGCGCCTTGGACGCTTCAGAAGAGGAAGTGCTGTTCTGTCCAGAGCAACGACCCCTGGGCTCCTGGAGAGACACACCACAGCCGCCGCTTGTTTCACACACAACTGTAAGAGAGGCCACACAGCACACTGATGCCTGGCTGATACAAACTGCGCCACAGCATCCTTTACACTGGGTATGTTCAATTGACTATTATTTTATAGTTTAGTGTGATGTAACTTCAGTATAAAAGGAAGTGATGGTGGATGTAGTTTACATATCATTATACTCTATAACCCTTTTGTTTGGTAGAGAGGTATAGCCGGTGGAACAAGTTATAAATGGATGTGATTGGTGTGTTTGTTGATAGATTACATTCTCATCAATTTAAGATTCCTAAGAATTACATGTATTTACTGCGATTAACAAGCTGTCCCTTTATTGTAAAGTTATGTTTCCCTTTAGGCTGCGGACTTAGCAAGCTTTAGGAAGAATTGTTCTGCAACAGCACCACTCCTGGTGGTAGACACTCATTGCAAGCAAACTCTAAAATGCAACCAGCCCATAGCATGGTATAAAACATTTTGGGGTATAATTCTGTCAGCATGTTAAATATTTAGAAAAAAAAAGAGTTGGAAAAAACAGGAAATTACCATGATTCCATATGAAGAGTTGACAGAAGTGGGAAAATGTTGTTCATTCATTGCTGATATTGTAATAGAGATTAGCCCCCTAGTCGTCATCAAAGTCAGATGTCGTAAAATCCTCTGAAGCAGCACGCGTCCTCCAAACCTCAGCCGGTGTTACCGCGGTCCTGTGACTTCCCCAGTCCAAACCTATGGAGCATCTACACCCCCGCTGAGTGGCTAATTAAAACCGCTTCCGGGACAAAGGAGAAGGTCTTTTGTATCAGCCTGCTAGCAGTGCAACGGATATTGTGCCAGAGGGGCACAGTTGTCCTGGATTAGTGTCCCTTCAGACCCACACACAGATGGATGGATATATCAGCCTCCTCCCAGCACGGATAAAAGGTTCAGTCGGTTGAATAACTGCCTCAGATGTGGTTTGGGAAAGAATGCGGATATGTCATATTCTGGCCTTGCCCTATGGTGTAATCCTAACCTGTGGTGTCTTTTGTAGTAAATGTTTGAATCACTGGAATGAACTCTAATAAACAGTTCTGAAATGCATATGTTGTGTTTAGTTGTACCATCCCAAAACAACAGCCAGATTTGGAGTACCAATAAAACAAAAGAATAAACTGCCAGAATGCTGCTCTGCTATACTTTTGATGGTTAATTTTCTCACATTCCTGAGTTGTACTGGGACCAACCCCTGTTCTCATTCCCAAAAGAGAGAGAAACTTGCCGATGACAAATCTTTCTTGAACTTCCTCTCTTTTCTTTCAAATTGAGCACTGGACCAATCAACTCGATTTGTCATCATCTGACTCACAGTCCTGGCGCCATAACATTTATACTTGACATTTTAAAACTACTTCTATCCATCTGGCTCACTGGGCCTAATAGTAACAACAGTAATTTAGATTGTAATCAGTTAGCAGAATTTATCAAATGTATCTATGGTCACAGCCCACACATTCCTATCTTAATTTTTAGACAATAATTGAACACCGATAAACAATGTGACCTTAATAACTACTAGGGAGTTTTTCCTAGCCACTGTGCATCACTTGTGCTGCTTGCTCTTGGGGGTTTTAGGGCGGTTATCTGTCAAAGCACTTTGTGACGACTGCTGTTGTAAAAAGGGCTTTATAAAATATATTTGATTGATTGATTGATCAAATAGCTCTTCCCAGGTTTAATTTATCCTCTAAAATGGACTTAGCTACTGCATAAAAAACTACCACTAAACCCCCACACTGGGTATTCATGTTTCCTGAATTAAATGTATATGGGTACAAGAGGATTCATTCCCTTCTGATATAGGAGTCAGGATGCAATTTTTATTTACAATATTCATCCACTGCCTGAAAAGCCAAAGGATAATATCGGGTGTCAACCTGTCAGTACACACAATACCAACCTGTGAGGTACTTTGTCCTCTGAAAAAACACTGTGTACATTCTGTAATGCAGGTTTGAATGAACTAAGTAGAGTTGTGTGCCAGGGAAGTTGACAAGAGCAGAAAAACAAATAAACATGTCTAACATGTAGCAAAAGCTGCAGGAATTTTAGAAGCAATATCCTAGGTTTGGTTAATTCATGGTAACTCCAAAAAAGATAAATGCTCTTTAATGTCTATTTATTTTGAAAGAGATCTGTTTTCAAATTTAAAATCTACTGGTTTTAAAGGGTTGTAAAATACCATTAGATTTAGAGCTTTTGCAAGTGTAAGAATACCAAATCTGTAAAATATGCTGGTGAAGCTGTAATGGTATTTGCCTATTTTGATGCTGTTATTAGGGTACAGTGACCAGGACAGTTGAGCAAAACACAGTCTTTCATCTGCCTGGAGGCTGCAACTTAGCAGCAAGTAGATCTTCCATCAAGGTAACACCTTGAAAACATATTTAAAAGATCCAGGGTTTTATTCACAGTCATAGTTAAAGTATTTGAAACAGGGAAGACGCTACATTTAATGTATCGCATGTTAAACTTGTTTATCTAATTTAATGTTTTTTTTAGCGACATTATCTACTTTTAAGGCATGAATATATCTTAGTATTTTATGTAAGAATACAACAACATACAAAAAGGTTTTTCCCAAGTCACTCAAATGTGATACAAATTACCTAATTGTAATTTTGTTTAATTATGCCTAATTTGTTATGCAGCAACAGTTGTGCTTGTCAGACCATATAATGTTTGTTGCAGCTAGACCATGTAATGGCTAAACAGCCAGTCAGTCACTGATTCTAGCCGTAAGCATAATTATTCATTGGCCATTCTTTTATAGCCTAGAGGAGGACTGCGTGAAAGCCAAAGCATGTAAGTAGGTGAGTGTGGAGGTAGGATTGGTGTGTAATTTGGCAGAACCAGATTTAAAAAATAAATACGTTACTTTATACTGCCCAGTCACAATTATCTTTCAATTTTATTTTAAAGTACATCATGTTTGAGGTGAGCTGTAAACGACATAGTCTACTGTTTATGTTAGTCTTCATGTAATAGAAACTCTTATCTGACATTTAGTAAAGCTAAAATATCATTAAAAATGTTTAGCAGAAAGCCTACTATCCTGCATCTGTTAGGAGTTATTGGGACAACACTGGGCCTCTGAACTGCTGACAGAGAGAGAAGGGGAAAACAATTAGCTTTTTGATTTTCATCCACTTTAATTTTTGTTATTATTTAAATAGGGCTCCCTTTGAAAATAAATATTTTTACAATGTGACAATCTGTATAAAGGTTAAATTAAAATAATAATATTTGTAGTCATAATTGTTATTTACACTGGGTACTAAATAAAGCATTTTTTTGCCTTGGACTACCGGGCTTCCATATTAAATGTTTTATTTACTTTATAGTCTTTTGGATTAACTCTATTTTAGAGTGACAGTAACATGTTGGACCTGACTAGATATGCAGACCTCTCATTGGATACATTTGTCCATGTTAATCTGGACAGGAATTTTGGGTGTCGAGTTGATTGTGGACGCTGCACATCTCATCCCAGCTTTTAAGGCATTGTTGTTATCTCCCTGTGGCCCGGCCCAGCCACAGCATAGCTACTTATCTAACAAAAAAACTGTATGTATCCAGAAACAACAGACATGATTGAGTGCATTCCCCAAATGGTGTTAGGTTACGACGGCCACTTTAATAGATCAAATCTATGGAGGTCTCCAAAGTTCTGCATTTGATCTTTATCAGTCTTTCAGAGCTTTTGAAAAATGGTCCACCATTCATAAGCTAATTAAGTATCTTGTATTAAATAGTGCTAACAGGAAACACCCCAGAGCTTTGTGGTGACAGATGGCAGATCCAAAAGTCATTTTAAATGAATGGCTACTCTTTAAACATTTGATTAAAGACATTTTTGCTGTAAAATGTGCTTGTTTTCTCTGTGTTTAGTATATCTGTTGTACCTTTCATAATGTGTTGATGTGTACATGTTTTGTAATTACTGCCTGTCAAAATAAAATGAATGTGACCGATTTTATATGAATATTCAAAATTGTTGTTAAAATATGCATATACATTGGATTTTTTATACCTTACAAGGAAGTCAACAAACATTGAAAATATACTAATCTATCAATGCGCATTCAATAGTGTTATTATAAAGCAAACAAATACCAATTAATAATGAGAAGATAATAAATTATAGGTTCTAGAACACCTAAAAAGTAACTATAAAAAGCTTTAATAAAATAAATGTAAAATAAATTGTTAGAAAAAGTGTCTAACTCCATATTCACCATTACTTTAGACTGACCTCAAAATAACTTTCAAAAGTGCCAATAAGGCTATTAGCATAACAAAAGAAGTAATGCTGATGGTAATGTTGGGCTAGCACTGTGCTTATGGGTGGGATACATGCGAATCACCCTGACAGGGACTTGATTTGTAAAGGATTTACACACCAATGAGCTACAAAGGAATTAGCCAGTGGTTTTAAATTAAATTACAGAATTCACTTCAAATTATCAAATTATCTTTATCTTCATTAGAATTGATTAATGAAGAGTAAGTTATTCTGAATTAGTGGCTCCTTTAACACTATTTTGACCAAACGTTTCCAGACCACCAATAGATTCATAGTAGGGATGGGATCGCAAATGCTAATAAAGCAGATGTTTCTCTGCAGTAATCAACACCTTTAAGTCAGCCTATAAAAACAAAGCTTCTTTCTTCCCTGAGGAGAACACAGTCTGCCTCTTTGAGCACATGAAGCCAACAAGATCATTCTTTGATGCCGAACTACACTCCCTTAAAGATGGTATATGAAGTGTGGTTTAATTTAGAACAGGGTACTTTTAAACAACAACCAAATTTAACCTGACACAAGTGGTCACTACTCTGGCTAGGACTCCCCCACTACTATTGTAATTTAATCACCTAAAGCCATGACAGTTCTTCACATTTTCAGTGAGCTGTGTGTTTGGGAAAGGTGTGAGTTGAGTTCTTCCGGAACTTTCCTTGACACTGGATGGAGATTCGGGCCACGTCTCTGTCAGTCCACTGTGCCCTCCTACACAGTGAGGATCCATCAACCATTGTTTTCTCTCAACAGGCATTTATGATGTCACTGCAAACATAAGCTTTGTCCTTAGATGACTGATCACAGATCAGCTAGAGTTCATGAACTTGTGAGTTCTAACGCTAAATATGAATTTGACTTGCTTTGTGGAAATTTCCTGCTGAGATCAAAGTAATACTGATTTTTGAAACTTTCTTTAAACACCCTTATCTATTTCTGCCTCTTATCAGGCTCTTATTTCCTTGTTCACTCAACCAACTCTGATGAACAGTGAGCTACATCCATAAGACAACTCCCCAAGTCTAAGATAGTGCTCAATGAAGTAGCACAGCACCCAGTTGGCCATAAAATAATAGGGGTTAGTGGGTGGTTGGGGGGGTCAGCATACAAGGGGACTATCTGCACAGAGACACTCACACATCTGGCACATCTTCAGATGAAACCAACAACAGTAGAATATAAAGATGAAAGAACATTTTGGAACATTTCTGAAATGGCTCGTCTGTTTGAGTCCCCCCTGTCTCTGAACTGAGAGGGTCTATAGAAATTAAAACGATGAAAAGCTTTCTGAAGGGGCCTAATGGTATCAATGCGAGGGCAGGCAGTTCAAAACTGTTTCTTTCCTTTAGGGAAAACAAAAGATATTCTTCCTGTCGTCTATTGAGCCATTAAGGTATTGCTCAGTAAATATGCATCATAACAGAGCAACACCATTCCACACAGCCTTTTACATTTCAAAATGCATTCAATTATGTTGCTGCTTCTGATTTTCTGGTAGTGGAATAAGAACATGTGGCAACACTTGACACACAAACACACACACAAACACACACACAAACACAAACACAAAC
>JACXGM010000701.1:0-23881 GCA_016801145.1 Umbra pygmaea | reverse complement strand
GCTGTACTCTTCTTCTCTGGTCAGGTAACACACTGCTGTATTTGAGTCATGGGGGGTTTCTAGGAGGGAGAGCTGGTCCAATTGGTGATGGTCGACTGTGAACCCTCACTGGCTGGGGCTCTCTGGTCGTCCATTCCCCCCGTCTCTTTTCCCTGAAATGGCTGTGCTTTATCCTCTGCCTGGGGCTATGATATACCTCTCTGGATTTGCTGGACGTGGAGGGGGAGTTAACTCAGTGACATAAGGCCAGCTGTCAGGAGGCTGGCCACAGCAGGTCAAGGAGGGTGCTGCATGCCCCAGAAAGACTCTACCAGTGTCTAAATTTCTTCCTTTGTCTACCAGATTTCCTCTAAGCCTGCGTTCATGGCTGTTTTGCCTAGTACCCACAAAACTCAACCTAGGATATTCTAGGTCATTCTAGGTAGGCTTATGACCTTGGACAAACCAGGCATGGGGGGGTTGGTGTGTTCCCAATGCCCTTGAAGTTGAACAGGGCTACGTTTACTTCGCGGAGAGTTTGGATGATTATACGTTGTCAGCTGATGATGCATATTGTTTTAGAGTTTTGCAAAGGTCAACATTGTTTTGATCCACTGGTTTTTGGCAACCTTTATTTCGTATGGAAGAAAGATAATAAAAGCTATTATTCTAGCTGGTTGATCAGTGTGGATGGAATATAGACAGAGAAACTGCAAAACAATGGTAATACACAGAGATAATCACTCTAGCAGTGTCGAAAGAAATGGCCTAGAGAGGAAATTTTAAGTTAAATTAGAGATGATAGCCTGTGGTTATATTCAGTTAGGTAATCTATTAGACAGTGTGTTGATAGCTAGCAAGGGGGTAAGCCGGCATGCAGAAGTTGAAGCACCCATGGGGAGAATCTGAGGCTACCGTTTTTGTAGAAATAGGCTAACGATTGTGTCACAACCATGCAACTTTCTGTCGCACAGTAGAGGATTTATCGTACAGTCCAGCTGAAGCTCGCAGGCAATTGGAGGGACGTGGAGGCATAAAGTCAAGTTTATCTGTTTTAAAATTGTTGTGTTTTCCTGTTTATGTAAAGCACATTGAATTGCCATTGTGTATGAAATGTGCTATATAAATAAACTTGCCTAAAGTCAAGGGAGAACCCCATAGAGTCCATGAAAAGCATCGTAAATAAAAAATTTGCTCCTGCTCCTACACTCATGGACAAGTCCTACTCATGCTCTCAGTCTCTGCAAGAGGCAAGATTCGGAATGATTCAGATTTCTCCTGGCACAGCAACCGGAAGATTTACAACTTTCAGAAAGGTTGCTCACGTCACATCTATGTCGTCAAGCTCAGTTTAAGGCTGCGGAGTACGCTTGGCTACCACCAGAAAAGTGCTTCTTATTGACTTCACTTGGTCTCCGTCGAAGTCAATGGCATTGCTTGGTCCATTTTATATGCTATGGTAGTATTAAGTCCCCAGGCTGGGAGTTGAGACCCCCTGCTCTAATATAATAGTTATATGGCTAATAATAATGTGTCTAATAAAATATTGTTTCTTTTCCTCCCTCTCACAGACATCCAGCAACACAAACACCATCAACACTTTGACCAAAAGAGCTGCTTCTGTGACATCCCTAGCCTGATTTCCTGTTTGTCCCGTGATTAGCTCTCCCCTGGTTCCTCCTAAGGCGACAAGGAAAAGATGAAAGACATTTTTATGTCATACCTGTGACCATGTAGGGCCAACTTCACTGGCAAATTAACAAGTGAAACCAAATGACAATGGGATACCTATATCCTGGACTGTTTAAAACTATTTTTTGTAACTATTTGTCTGTCAACAGGTGGTCATGTGGAGATGGACATCAGATGTGTCAGGACCTTCAGGACCGACTTAGCAGCAGACCCATACAAAATCACCCATAATCTAAAAGTGACCTAATCAACACCTGATACATGCATAAAGTGTGTCGCTGTGCACCCAATCACGACTCACCACCACCCGCATGATATTCATAGCCCTCCAATACACTTCAAACCTACATATTTTCACATGAACACTCCATGTCAACTTCTCATCAAACCACACACCCAGGTACTTGAACTCTGAACCTCGCAGCAAGTCCTGCCCATAGAGACTTAGGCGTCGTCCACACGAACACGTGTATTTTCAAAACAGCCGTTTTTCTATGCGGTTTGGCCGTTCGTCCCCATGAAAACGCTGTATCAGGTCACTGAAACCAAGCTTTTTTGAAAACTCCAGTCAGGATGAAGTTTTTTAGAATCTCCGGTTACAGGTTTGTCGTGTGGATGGTGAAACCGAAGATTTTGGCTTATGACGTCCGAGTGTGCGCTGTTATCTCCTTTGTTTAACGTCAGATAGTGGAGCACAATCTCCATTGTTTACATGAGGAGAGTCTGTGTAAAAATAATAAAAAGAGTCTGTGAAATGGCTGACGTCGCTGCTAATAACTGTGCTAACAGGGCTCATAACATGTATACCATTACATGCACAGTTATCGCATTATATTGCTGAACAGGGGCACCAGAATGCAATACTACTCAGGTAATTCCTGAACCTACTGGAACAGGTAATTACCCTTTTTTAGGCTTCTGATTGGCCAACATGGCTTTACGGTTAGGGTTATATCGTCACCTGTGGGTTTGGCATGATCGGGCGTTTTTGCATTTTCATGGACAGAGTTTTTTTTAAACTGTGCTTGTGTGGACAATATTTTTTTTTAAACGAAGGAAGAAAAACTCTGTTTACAAAATACCTGTGTATGTGTGGACAAGGCCTTAATCTAACACCTGTGACCATCCTCCTAGAATAAACCATAAAACACGACTTGGCCACTGACAACCTGCACCCCCACGTCAACGACCAGTCCTCCACCACAGTAACTGCCTCCTGCATCTTCCTCATCACCCAGTCCACATTCCCCCCCCTTTTCCACAATGCACTATCATCTGCATACAGTGCAACCCCCAACCCGTGACCAACTGCCCCAAACATGTCATCAATCATCACCTTAAAAAAGGCTGGGATGATTGCACTCCCCTGTGGCGTCCCATTGACAACCCCAAACTTAAAACCTAATTGTGGCTAGATAATTAGTTTATGCAAACAAATACCTCACTAACTAAAGTTGCCCATAACACTTGGCTATACAGTAAATGTGTATTAACAAAATGCATTAGTGTAACAGGTTTGATCATTGTATTTAATTATTTTCTGTTGAATCAGTCCACACGTTTTCAGTCAGCATCTTCAACAACTTCTGTACAGTACAAGCTAAAGTATACGAACTTGATGTGAAAGCCCAGTGGATTTTCCAACTTAGTCCTTGATTCTCCTTGTGGTTTCAGGACTTTGTAAATCTGGTTTGCTAGTTTGACTGTGAAATATATTTGTAAGTCCTTAAAATAATGCAATGGCGTCAATCAGTGCAGAGTAAAAGGAAAACATGTTTATGACAGTGTGACATCACTGCATGCAGCCAATCCTGAACCGGGCCATTTTAAAGGCCACCCGAAAAGACTGCCAGCACGAGCTTCCAAACGAGGCTGTCAGCCTGCAAAAACCCTATGAAAGGCTTGAGTTCCAGACGGACCGAGGTGTAATAGGATAGCTTCTTTTCGAGCTGGAAAGGTGAATTTTATCGTTCCTCATGCTGGTGGGCATGCAGCTTTTGTGACTTGACATAGGCTTAGATTATTCCTGTGGATCTCCTCCATCTTTTCTCTGTACTGCACAGGGTGTTGACTGGACTCGCTATGTGTGGTGAAGGAAGTGGCATGTTGTATGTATGTCTCGCAGGGCTCTCTCTCCTGTCACTGAGGGTGAGCTAGCTGGGATTCAGGACCATGCATCCTCTGACTGAAGCCTACATTATACTTAACGCACCCGCCCGGGCGGGTGCTGGGATTTTGAGTGCGTGAGCCAAGGGCATGCAGCACTCTTTTTTCTTCAGTGGCGCGCGACAAAGCGGAAACGGGAAGCATGGACGAGTTTGAGGGCACAGTAAACGATTCATAATAACACAGTTAATGGTTCATAATAAAACTGTAAATGGTTCATAACAACACAGTTAAGATAATCTTAGCCACTGTTGACATTAACGTCAATGCTGCTGCCAGTTCTGCCATCGTTTACCTTTTTCTTCTTCTTCTAGTCCGTATAAATATCAATGTCGGTAGCCTCTCCTCTGTTGCGACACCTCTGTTCAGGAGAAGACTGCAACTTGTGTCGCGAGCTCCACGCACGAGTATAAATAGTTACGGCGCTTCCATGACGTCACTTTGGCATGTGCCAGGTCAGGAATCTGTAGTACACTGGGCGCTTGAAGCAGAGATGAGAGGTCTCCTCCTGGGGGTGGTCCCACTCATCTAGAGTTGAATATCCCATCTCATTTCGTGGTTGTGATAAGTCAAACGTGATGGTGAGTTTTAATATCTTCGTGCCTCCCACCGGGGTGGAATGCCACTCCTCTTTTTGCCCTTGTGCCAACCTCAAAGTCAGATAGTCGAATAGCGGGTGTGTCTGGAGCTTCTGCCTCATTGCTCAGCCTGTCTCCTCACTGCTCCGCAACTCCACAAACTGTCTCGAAGGACCTAATTGTAAATTGAGTGTGTAACAGGGGACTGTATTTCGGATGTGTCGACTTCAGATGTTGATGGATGACTGGCGTTCGCCCCCGAGGTTTTGGCCATGAGACAATTGCGTAAACAAGACTTCGTTCTTCATGCTATAATGAGGATGTAGGCACATGGGCACTTCAGCTTGTTTTGGGTTGGATCTATTTATACAATATGTGTTTGCGTGTGTGGTTAGTTGGTCAGGACTGCAGAAACATCACACAACAAACTTTCCTTCAGATGTCAGAGAAGAACAGCAACTGATTCATTTCTTCCCATGACATGAAGAATTTGCGGGTCTGAAGAAGGCGGGAGCTACATCAAGGAGACAATGTGGTTGGTTGGTCTTGACATCCTTTCTTACAAATCAGTAAATACAGTTGTAATCAAAATGATTCATCCCCCATTGCAAATCAGGTTTGTCAAAATGAACAGACTTTCAGCTGTTTGCAATGAACAAATCAGACAAAAGCAATTGAAATAGCTCAATGCAACGAATGCTTCAGGTGGTTTCCCAAATTCAACTGCAAATTAACTTATAATGACTACTCAAAAGATTTTAATCCCTTCGTGGCAAGCATTTTTACAATTTAGTAGAGCACACTTTTGCTGTTATTTAACTGCTGCAAACGAGATGCATAGCCAGACACCAGCCACTAGCAGCGTTCCTGAGGAATCTTAGCCCATTCCTCATGAGAAATGGCCTCCAGTTCACATAAGTTAGATGTTTTGGAAATACTCCAAGTAAGACACTATGTTAGGAAAGTGTTTATTGTCTCAAACAGTTACATTTCATTCAATAACCCACAGTGTTGACAAATTACAATTATCAACCCGTTTCTAAACTATGCAGATGTGATGAACAGTGTTGGGGAACGTTACTTAACTAGTTACATTACTTAGTTACTTCTCCAAAATGTAAGTTTGTTACATTACCGCGTTACCCTTTATTAAAAGTAACTAATTAAACTACTTTAAAGGTACAATATGTAATATCAATCAAAACAATAACAAAATACATACTTTGCATTAAAAGCAAACATCACTATACACATATTATATATATATTTCTTAGTTGTGTACTTACATTATCCTAAATGTTTCCACCAGCCGCGGTCGGTGAATCTTAATTGGGGAGGACGGGCTTGTATTACGCTCAGAACCGGAGTGAATGGAATGTGTGCAAATCAAAAAAACAATTGGTTTTGTTCGTTGCGCACCATTCCATTCACTCCGGTGCCGAGCGTAATACGAGCCCGTCCTCCCCAATTAAGATCCACCGACCGCGGCTGGTTTCCACAAACTTTCAAATCCAGAGAAATTTGTAATATAATTCGAAGACACGGGACATTTCATTTTGTCGCCCGTTAATTGCGTCATATAACCTGTGACTACTCTAGTTGTTATAAGATCCAGGGAGCCGCCAAACATAACGTGAATAAAGATATAATTTTTTAACAATATATTACTTTGTCAGTGAACATTTTTTCTGCCGGAGATGCTAGATCGGAAGGTTGTCATTGACGACGATAACAAAACCCATGATCCCACGCAAACTCCGCCCCTAGATAGTGATTTCCTGATCATGTCGGGTGCAGACTTGTGGTAACTACTTTCTCTGGGCATGATCCAATTGACCAATATAATCAGTCTATTTTTATGAATGTGTGAGTGTTTGTATGTAAATTCAATTTCATCTCAATGTCTGAGTATATAACAAAATCTAAGTCAGTAAAGAAATACAGGTAAAATAATTTAATTTGAGTTACATACAATATGCAATATGATTTGACTCCTAGTAATGCTACTGTAATTAATGGAGACATATGGAGAATACATTGAGCAGGCCTGAACCAGAAATATTGAGTCTAAAGGGTTCAGATCTGTTGAGTGGCAGAATTATAGGCATTCTGAACATGTGTTTATTGGCACAACTACTGAGTGCATGTTACTTGAATCCTTGCACACCTTTTACATGTAAAAAACTAATGAAATCTACCATAGTATGCATTCTCATCGCCTGTTAAAACACATTGGACGTTTTCTGTGCCATTATGCACATTTTTAACACGTGTTTATTGGAACAACGGCAAAAATATAACTTGAAAAATGACATACCTCTACTCGATGTAGATGCCATAATAGAAAAAACGTTTGAGTGAGACGAATGAGGACCAAGGGGCTAGGTTTAGACCCAGAAGTTGAAGCAGCCCTGGGTCGATTCTGAGGCTACCTGGCTATCACCTTATGTTAGCATTACATTCACTTTAGGGGTCACTTTGACAGCGAATAAATTTACATCCGAAGCCTTTAAAAACTATTTGTCCACTGTTTATTTCTAAAGAAACAGGACAATGTATAAAAAGCTCCAATAATTTGAATCTCACGTTATGGCTCTGTAGCAGCCGTTTTTGTGAAAATAGGCAAACTATTGTGTCATAACCACGCGACTTACTGTCCTACAGTCCAGTAGAAGCTCGCAGGCAAATGGGGGACATTGGGGCATACAGTCAAAATGACAAAGAAATTCATCAGAATACTAACCAAAAGTTGTTCTTGCTCCTGCACTCATAGACAACTCCTAATAAAGCTCTCCTTTCTCTGTAAGAGGCAAGATACAAAATGATTCAGATTTCTCTTGGCACAGCTATGATAAGAATTCCAATTCCAAATCTTTCAGAGACGTTGCCACATCACATCTACGTCATCACGCTCAGCTTTAGGCTGCGCAGTACGCTTGGCTATTAAATGGACTGCATTTTATATAGCGCATTTTCCTGACCAAAATGGCCACCAAAGCGCTTTACATTGCCTCACACTCACCCATTCATTCACACATTCATACACCGACAGCGGTGTCAGCCATGCAAGGCGCCAGCCAGCACGACGGGAGCAACTGGGGTTAGGTGTCTTGCTCATGGACACCTCGACACTTGGTCAGGAGGTCCTGGGGATCGAACCACCAACCTTACGGTTGCTAGATAACCTACTTAACCCACTGAGCCACTGCCGCCCCTATTAGCGAAAAAGTGTTTCTAATTCACCTTTGGCTAAGCCCCGCCCCCTTAGTTACTGTTGCTACGTCCGACAACTTCATCTGCGCTCTGGTTTGGTATCAACATGGCTTATGCTGTGACAGCTCTTCCTGGTGAAATTTTATCAAACTTTTATAAAGCAGCAAATAAAGTGTCCGATAGAAGTAGGCCAAAGGGGCTGCAATATGCGTTCGAAGGCTATATTCAAGACATACAGGTGAAACGCAAGGAACACAAGGCATCCAACTAGAGGCAAAAGCATACCGGTCACACAGTCAAAAAATGAACCACCGCATATCCTACTAATCGAGACGGAGGCTGGGACTAACGATATCAAGGAGCAACACTGTTCATGCAAAGCTGGGTAGGTCTCTATTCACTTCTATAATCGTTATTACAAAGCAAACAGACTACGCAAGTACAACGTTGTATTCATTAGCAGCGTGTGCTAGCGTATCAACAACCGGTATGCTAGGTAACGCACTTGTCAGGATTTGACTTTGGTTTTAGGAAGGGAAAAAAACGCACACCCCCCTCCAACCTCTCTGGGAAAGGCGTATCTGTGTTACAAATGCCCCAGGCACAACGTTTAACCATATTTTTGATAAAACTAAGATGGTAATAGCCTGCCGAGAACAAAAATATGAGATGCCTGTGGTAAAGTCAATCGAGCGATGTGAAAAAGTGTCGGACCTATGTGGGAGCTCGTTCTTGGCTGCGCTGTGATTGGTCAATCTACATTCTAGGGTGTGGCTTAGCCAAAGGCGAATTGACTTCACTTTCTCTCCATAGGAATGAATGGCAAGGCTCCGTCCATCTTGTATACTGTCATTGATGAGGACAAGCGTTCCATTTTCTTCCCACTCTCTTAATACATCCATGCTCGAAAGGCGTTTGCAACTGACGCAGCTCACATTACGTATTTATTTATCTTCCCTGCTTTTTTGAAAGTTTTGAAATAATGTGAATATTTCCAGCTGTTAAAATGTAGGCTATGCATTATTCCATTTCGCTAACCTTCAATCCGCATAACAGTGTGAGATCTCTCCTTTTTTGATTGGCGTGGAGGCGCACTAATGAAATACGGATGAAAAAACAACTGATAATAAATGATGAACTTGTGTTCTAAAACAGAAAAGGTGAACATATAATGCAAATGTAACAAATTCTCATTATAAATGTAACTAATAATTTGAATTGTGAAAGTATCGTGTTTTCCCCAACACTGGTGAAGGACGTGAATGTTCAGTCAGACCACAGAAGCGTCGGTCTAACCATGGTGGAATTAACCTTAATTAAACTAAAGCTTACTTTTGCCTATCACTGCTTAACAACTGGTGGCTCCATAACAGAATAGCTAAATAACAAGCAGAATATGCATTCAGTCAAAATATATATGTATATATATATATATATATGAATATACATACAGGTCCTTCTCAAGAAATTAGCATATTGTGATGAAGTTCATTATTTTCCGTAATGATAAAAATTAAACTTTCAAATATTTTAGATTCATTGCACACCAACTGAAATATTTCTTGTCGTTGTGCAGCGTTTTTTGCCACACTTTTTCCTTCCCACTGAGGTGCCTTGATACAGCACTCTGGGAACAGCCTATTTGTTCAGAAATTTCTTTCTGTCTTACCTTCTTGCTTGAGGGTGTCAATAATGGCCTTCTGGACAGCAGTCAGGTCGGCAGTCTTACCCATGATTGCGGTTTTGAGTAGTGAAACCGGCTGGGAGTTTTTAAAAGCCTCAGGAATCTTTTGTGGGTGTTTAGAGTTAATTAGTTGATTCAGATGATTAGGTTAATAGCTCGTTTAGAGACCCTATTCATGATATGCAAATTCTTTGAGATTTTCGGGTATTTTGGGTTTTCATGAGCTGTATGCCAAAATCCTCAGTATTAAAACAATAAATGACCTGAAATATTTCAGTTGGTGTGCAATGAATCTAAAATATGAAAGTTTAATTTTTATCATTACATTATGGAAAATAATGAACTTTATCACAATATGCTAATTTCTTGAGAAGGACCTCTGTGTGTGTGCGTGTGTGTGCGTATATAAATATATATACATATACAGTCAGTTATGCTTTGACAAACTTGTAATGTGTTGAATGATAACACCTGCAATATCGCATGAGGAATCTTTTTCATTTTGACACTAAAGTATAGGAGATATATGTTTGAATAAAGGGCTGAATCCATAACACTATAACAAATTCATTCCGATATGTAGATATACGTAGACTTTTTGGATGTGTGTACACAGGCAGCTTAATTATTTTTTCACTAAATTGATCCCTTGAGTAATCAGGTCAGATCTGAAAAAACGATCTGATAAGAAGATATATGATGTGATTTGACAACTAATTGGGGGTTGTCATCAAAGCCATGAGAATTAACAAATATTCTGTAAGGCAGGTCTCTCGCGCCATCTTGTGGACTATAGAGGAACTTCTAGTAATAAATTAAAACGGGCATCTGGAGTTGAGAAGGATAAAATCCTGTATTACTTATTCGTGTTTGAAAACAAAATATACAAGAACTCTAATACTTTGTTTTATAATAATAAAGCAAAATTGTCTTAATGAGCTTTTCTGAAATTCCCTTTATAAATAAAATGCAAGCAGTATTGCCTTCATGAACAGTCAAATAGAAACACACAAAATAGAGAAACATGTCTGAAGATGACAGCAGTCAGATTGTGTCTAGCTTCTTACACAACTCTGTATGTCTAACCAAATTAAGCTAAACATGAACCCAGAGCCATCACTTTGTTTTAAGTTGCACATGACAACATTCCAGTCAGTCATAAATATGTTGCAGACATACAGTAACGGTCTGTTGTGTCATGGTACCGCAGTAGTGTATCCTTAGAGTCCATCCATGTTGTGTGTGTCTGACACTGTGTAGAGGTTCTGTGTGGTAGCTGACAGTTGTTCTAGAACAGGCTGACTGTGTGTGGTGACGGCCAGAGGCAAACTGTGCACGACCAAGCCCTGGCTGCCTATACTGTTGCTCGGGACCAGCAGTGTGCCGTCTTTACCGTTCCCGACCCCGCCGTCCCCCAGCCCTTGCACCACTGTCATCTGCGCTTGCTTGCCCAAGACCTCAGAGGGTCCGTCTTCGCTACACATCATGTCCGGGGGAGGAAACATTGAGGCAGCCGTTGCCACTAGGTTGCTGTGTTTCCCTCCCTCTGTCACTACGGTAACCTCAGTGCCCCCCTCCTGTATGAAGGCGCTGAGGCCCTCCAGGTCGGAGCAGGTGGTGATGAAGGTCTGGGTGCTTCTGCTGCTGTGCGCAGAGGGGTCGTGAGAGGTGATGGCTGTCTGCAGAAGGGCCTGGTGCAGTGGGTCACCATCCCCAGGGGTGAGCTGGGACAGCAGCACCGTCTCAGGCTCCGCTACCTGATCTGGGGCTCCTAGCTGCTGCACGGGTGCCAGACTCAGGTTGACCTGCTGTATCATGGAGTTGACCACCATGTCCTGGTTCTCTGGACTCAGAAAGGCAGTGGAGGAGCTCTTGGTTTGGTGCTGTCCAATGTCCACACCGACCCCAGTGTGCAGGGGAAGAAGGGAGGCCTCCTGGCCCAGAGGGTGGGACACGATGATCTTGAGCTGGGCACTGCTGTAAGAGGCCATAGCGCCCTGCTGGAGGGGGAGCTGGGTGGTGCGGCTGTCCTGGCTGGCCACAGGCCGTAGGGACACACCACAGGGCGGGGCTGGAACGGGCTGGAGAGTCAAAGAGAGAGTCTGCTGTGAGTCAGAGTCACGGTGCTGTTTCCTGTGGCTCCGTAGAGAGTCCTCCCTCACGAACGACGCCTGGCAGAGGTCACAACGGAAGGCCCGTGTTGCCTCCAGCTTGGCCCGGTACCTGGAGCTCACGGGCTTGGGGGATTCCTCCCCGGTACAGACTCCGGGTTTTCCTCCTTTCCCACAGACGGCGGCCCCTTTCTCAGGCTTGTCGGCGTGGCTCTTCCTCTTGTGGATGACCAGGTTGCTGCGCTGCTTGGTGGCGAAACTGCAGAAGTCGCATTTGAAGGGACGGTCCTCAGAGTGGATCCTCTCATGGACCTTGAGCGCCCCCTTGCTGGAGCAGGAATAGGTGCACTTTGAGCACCGGATGGGCTGCGTCGGCCGGTGCTCCCGCGAGTGCTGCCGCAGTGCCGTCTTGTTGGGGCACTGGAAGTCACAGTCGGGGCAGCGGAATGAGTTAGCCGTGCCGTGTTTGATCTGGACATGGGACTTCAGGTTGCCCTTCATGGCACAGCGGTACTCACAGAAATCGCACTTGTAAGGCTTTTCACCTGAGTGGATGCGGACGTGCCGCTTCAGGTCAGAGTTGATCTTGAACTTTGCTTCACACTGAGTACACTGGAAAGGTGCATCTCCTACAGCAAATGAAAAAACATACATAGAACATAAGACAGAAAAGATGCTGATGATATTAAAACAGAACGGCTACCTAAGGCTGGGCGATAAAACAAAGATTTAGCAAGTTTCTGGAAAAAAAATGGATGTGTTAAGACAATGCTATAACGGCTGGTTTTGTTCTCAAGCAAAGAAACGTACAGCAAAAACGGAGTGTGCTTGGGTCCGGACTTGTCAATGCACATTAATTACTAATCTACAGTGAGCATAATATCACTGGACAGTGACCATTTATTTATTTGGGTTCTGTACTCTAGCACTTCAGTTAGAACCGATACAATGACAGTAAGGTTGAAGTGCAAACTGTCAGCTTTAATTTGATGGTATATTCATACATATTGGAATAACAGATCAGAAACTACAGCACCTTTCGTACATGTTTCCCCTTGTGTCAGGCACCAAAAAACATTGGACGGTTCAAAATAATATAGAAAAACGTTAGACTACAATATTTGGATGCATATTCTATGCGTGCAATGACTGTTTTGAAGTCTGCAATGCATCGACATAACACACAAATCTGCTTTACGATGTTAGCTTGTCTGGGACAACAGTAGCTGCCTAGAATACTAGCTTGTTAGTTCATCATTAGGTTATTTTCATGAACTGAATTTTACATTAATAGAAAAACAAGTCATGTATTACTATTGTGTCACTAATTTGTATTATATTGCTTGTAGATTTTATTTCACCCTTAATTAACTAGGCTATCTGATTGAGAACAAGTTCTCATTTGCCATCGCGACCTGGCCAAGATAAGCTGCAAAGTGCCAGGCGACAGTTTTAGTTCAGTTTTACATGAAAATTCTAAACAGCAATATAGCAAGGAAATGTCAAACAATTTTCATTTTATGTATTGTTTGTATTTGTTTATACATCAATTCAGAGCAGGTGTTATATATTTAAATATATTGTCATCCATATCGCATTGAGAAAGTGTAATATATTGAAGGTGTTATATATTTAAATATCGTCATCCATATCGCATTGAAAGAAATTCTGTTTTATATCTTGGTATAATTCTTTGGCCATATTGCCCAGCCCTAGTGCTACCACTAAACCGATATGACTTGTTTACACCATTTCCATGTTTGAGTGTTCTACTCAACCGAAGCAGTGACAGGGAAAACCCACCCACCAGTGTGTGAGCGGAGGTGAACCGTTAGCTGGCTGGAGTTGCGGCTGGCGTAGGGGCAGATCTGGCACTTAAAGGGTCTCTCGTCATAGTGGATACGGAGGTGTTTCTTCAAACTGCTGCTGTCGGCCGCAGCGTAGGGACAGTACTTGCATTTGTGAGGCTTTTCTCCCGTGTGGGAGCGGAGATGCATGTTGAGCTTGTCCCTTCTGCTGAACCGCTTGCAGCAGAGCTTACATTCAAATGGCTTCTCCCCTGGAAACATAAAGCAGTGGGAGACCAAAGTCATAGAACATACCAAGAGGCAAAATTAATATTATTAAAATCATGACAATGATGACCCTGGTGTTATTACATACCTGTATGAGTTTTAAGGTGTCGCTCCATGTCTTTTTGACCATACTGGGTCTTAAAACTGCAACCTTATAACAAAGGAATATATTTAGCATATCAAATAAGTCAAAGTGACTTACTTTATTGTAGTAATATTTACTATCAAAGCCAGCTATAAAAATGTAACTCCATAGCCCAGAAGTGAGCTAATTGGTTGTAACTGAACAGTGGTTCCTCCGACCTTAATTGAGAGGAATGTCTCCAGAGTAGTAAAGTGCATGGGGGGGGGGGACCAACCTGAGAAACAGCAGCTCCGTCTCTTTGAAGTCTGTGCAGGTTTTAATTTTTTGCAAGGTGTTTTCTGGGCTTTGGTCAGGACCTTTTTGACACCTCTCATAACACACGTCTGGTAGGTTTCTTCAAAAACAAACTCTGAGCTGGAATCTGGAGGTGGGGTAAATCTGGATTTTCTGACTGTAGAGGATACATTTCCAGACAATGGTGTAACCACATAAAACGAATTACATTTAAGTGTAGTGTTTGTACTCTCTTCAAACATGAATTTGCAGGGACTAGGGAGATAGAGTTGTCTTACTTGAAAGAGTAGGTGCTGAGTTAGATGCTGATATATCATTGGAGGGTATGTGACATCCATTTTGCTTGTGGGCAAGAAAGACTTCAAAGTTATTGTATTGCTGCTTACAGAAGCCACATATGTGAATATCTGGGCTCACTTCCACAAGTACATGGCTGCCTCCTGATAAGAAGAAAATGGGTGGTAATCCACAGCTTTATACAAGAGCATAACGATCATTGACAACCAAAGTCATATGCAACTTAATACAGGAACGCATGTATAATTTAAACAAAACTGACAATATGCTGCGATGCACATGTAAATGTTTGTTAGCAAATACATAAAAAACTTTTAATTAATAATTGTGCGATTAATTGAACCTTGTTCAGAAGATCTTTTAGGAGTTTTCTTACCCTCTCCGTTGAATGATGCCATTTTCACGCTCTAGGTAAATATTCTGTTTAAGGCTCCCTAAATGTCGGCTACCGACTTGGGACACCTACATGGACAAGAAATAATTCAACATAACCTATAAAATACATCAAGCGCCTTTGAAATTGAAACACTGTCATTATAATTACTTTAAGATATGTACTCTACTGATAACGATGCTGCTACGATTTTACGACAGGCTCTCCTCACTTTTGGCAGTGGAGGTTTACATTCTTCCTCTCGGGGGAAAATATTTTAATAGTCATCCGAGATCTCTACTGCCATCTGTTGACTCGGATGTCTCCATTCACAACATCCACAATACAGTTTGGAGGCACGCGTTTGGCCCATAGACAGTACTATAAAGGTTTGGCCTCGGAATTTGGACTTCGCCAGAACGACGTAGAAGAACGGTATTTGGGATTGTGTGTTGTGGGGTTCATTGGTCGGGCCGATGCGGGAGAATTTTTCCCAATATTCTTAATGGCTAATGAAAACGAATACGTATTAATGCAGTAGTGTACAACCAAATAACATGAATCAAGTGTATTATTTCTTATTTATTTTCGAGAAAATAGGATCATATCTAATTCCCACATCCTTGTTGAAGTTTAACCCCCCGAATCACCTAATTAATCCATTGCAACATTCATTTTGGAGTCAGATCTGCTTTGAAGGCAACGTAATATGTGATTGGCTTACTAAATCAAAACGGACAGATATCAGCTGTATTTGCCCTACACAGGGTTGCCAACTCTCACGCATCTGGCATGATTTTTCACGCAGTAAAAAAAAAAGCCTTTCCATTCTATTAGTAGTTTTTTTTGCATATATCAGGGTTTATATTATAGTAAACAAGGACTGACATTTCTAAAATTAGGGTTAGGGTTAACAAAAGTCTTCTCCGCGCGCGCGTTCACTGAAATATTACAGAGTCTCACGCCACGCAACGTCCCAAAGTTGGCAACCCTGCCTACATCACAAGTTATAAAATAATTGTGTAATATGGCTTCACTTATTCGTGGCATATAAACACATAATTAAATATCGCTAAATAAATCATGCAATTTCCTTTAAAGCAATTTTTTTTGGATCTGATAGATAAGAAAAATTAAGAACCCTGCATTATACAGCAAAACTTAAAAAATAGCCTACTTCTGTTCCTGAAAGTCTACCGAGTCAGATTTATGTAATATTTCATTATTTACAGCTCCAATTCTTAGGATAGTTGTTCAGGATTATCAGGATGTTGTTAGGATGTCTGTGACAAGACAATTTCAGGAAAAAGGTGCAAGTTACAAATTGTTATGCCATTTCCTATTTCTTTTTGCATACAGATTAATTTTATTGTTGTTACGTCTGGCTAATGTTAGGTTAAGAGTGTTTACGGTAGGGACAATACTTCGAGACAACCCTACACATTGGAAGCCACTTTCCAAAACTTAAAAGCAGATTGACATATACAGGCCGATGCAACGGTTGATTTAAAACGCATTATAACTGATTTTGTTCAACGCACAAAATGTGTCGCTGCATGTCAGATAAACTGATTTTGTTTTTACCTTCAGTTTAATTCCTGTAACAAATTATTGTACTATTACCATTGCAAGGCCTAAAGCTTAGCTTATCATTGATCACCTCAGACCTCATAGCAGGTAACAACACTGTGTGACAAAGCCAAAGTATGTGACACTCAAGAGTGAATTTTTCCCATTGTGAAGTAGATTGTTTGAACTTATAATATATTAAAGACTATAACTAACAATCCAATATGAAATACCTATAATACACATTGATTAAATATATACAAATTATTTGCAGAAATATTCTTAAAACTAATACAGTTAAAAGTACATTTTAAAATATATCTGGATAAGAAATTACTCATTTAACATACTAAGTAAGCCTAAAGAATTGTGTATGCATCTTTCTTCTGGCTTATGCAAGATAAAACAATGATTTTACCTTTTGCAAATACTATTTATTGCTTGCCGCTTAAACACTATAGTTGGTATTACCAGAGAAAAAAACAAAGTTAATTTATAATACACTGTTAAAAACTGAATTCATTACAGCATGTCGTATAAGCATTGAATTAAAAAAACAAGTTCAACCAATTTAACGTGTTGCTTCATTGTCTCCCATCATTGAGACCCATCAACTTCCTCTCCCTGGTGTAATGTCTTTCTTCATTCTCGGTGAGACAAGGACCACCATGGGGGGGGGGGCTCTGTCAAATTACCCCAAGCCCCTCGCCCCCCCAATCACGAGGCAGGCCAGCTGCTTACAGTATCGTAATGGCTACGAGCTGTCACAGCCCATCACAGTTCACTGCCACACAGGAGCGGCAGATGCTATAATTGCAGAGTGACTTGTAGGTTGTCAACAGCAATTATAGCAGGTTTCCACCTGAGGGCACCCGAGGATCGTCGGCAAGCCTGGGTAGAGCCATTGAGTTCCAGGGGAGGTGCTGGGAGGCATGCCTTGTGGACCAACACCTGTGGGACAAATACTGTAATTCAGTAATAGTGGTACTGGATACAGGCATGTTGATTTACAATTTCAGTCATATCATTAATATTACCTGGTCAAAACTGACAAACAGCCAAATCAATTCTACAATGGGCATACAGTATTTTCATAATAAAACTAGATACTTATAATATTACGTATATTACTTTCTTATTTTATTGCACAAAATAAATAGGCACGTAGAACACACGATGCACAATAACATTTTGCTTCAACTTTTCAGCTATATTATTTTACGGCCTACTACATACTTAGAGTAGGTGGGTATTGGTGTACATTACTTTTTGATAATTTTGTTTTGCATGCCTAATGATTTATTTAAATGGGAGCTAATTTACTATTTTTAGTTCATAGGGTATTATCGCAATCTACAATGAGATGTTCAGCAATAGTTATTGCTTTATTAACAGATACAAGATGTGAGTAGCAGGGGGTCTGGGAAACGCTGTGATTTGAAGCCATAATGGTAACTGCAGCATAAAGACATTATACAATTGTAGAACCCCAGAGATTTGAGCTCGGCCTCATCCCTTTAGTTGTTCATATGAAATACAGTAGTGGATAAAGATGGCTGATGTTGGTAATAGTTGTTTAAAGAAACCTGAACAATAGATTTGAATTTTTCCTGGTCTATAATTGTATTTTAATTGTTATGATCCCTATTAGCTTATGCTCACTTCAACCAGAATTTAAAATACGACAGAAATAAAACAGCAAGAAATACATAACACATACAGCAATACATTTAACAGTTTAGTCATTTAGCAGATGCTCTTATCTAGAGCAACAGTGATGTATTTAAGAGAAAGTACGTTTTCAGTAGTAAGAGCATTCAATATTTGAAACAGTTAATAAGTGTTAGAAAAGTATCATACAAATTATTATAAAACATTTTTAATGACAACAGAGTTGGTGGAATTCAACAAATGTAAGTACTAATTGAAAAGGAAGTCTTTCAGATGTTTCCTGAAGATGAGTAGGGAGACTCTGCTGTTATAGCCTTCAGTGGAATCTGGCTCCACCAATGAGGAGCCAGGATGGAGAAGACCTTTGAATGCTTGGGACGGGAGCAATCACGAGGCCAGAGGTGGCACACTGAAGAGCCTGTGTAGGGATGTAGGGTTTGAGCATTGCCTGGAGGTAAGGGAGAAGAGCTTCTCTTGTTGCTCTGTAGGCAAGCACCATGGCCTTGTAGTGGAAATGAGTTTCAACTAAGAGCCAGTGGAGTGTACGTACTGTAGAAGTGGTGTTATGTGGGAGAACTTGACATGGTTGAACACTAGGCGGGCCGCTGCATTCTTAATGAGTTGTAGGGGTATGGTGGCACACGCTGGGAGTCCTACCAGGAGGGAGTTGCAGTAATCCAGACGTGAGATGACGAGACCCTGGATGCAGCTGGGATTCTTTTACGACTGCAAGGGAAACTCGGCTTCCCCTAAAATGTAAAAAAATAAATGGTTAAATATGTAATATTGTGTTAACATTATATTGACAAAAAATGTGTTAGAACACATTCATCTCACTTGCTACATATAGCAGGTCAACTGACTTGATTTCCTTCTCATACATTCCCGTAGTGTCACAGTGCATTTCCCTTCAATGGGGCTGCTTTGAACATTCTTTTTCAGTAGTTTGAAACTAGAAGGTGATTGGATAAATGCTGTGATTATTTCCCGCCCACGGACGCTCAGCGTCTCTGGCAGTGAATGGAGGAGTGGGCTTTTCCGAACTCTGGGCTTGTGCATGATGATTGCATCTCCTTTTGATTGACAGTGAAATTGCTAGCCATTTTTCATCATACATTTCATACAATTATACACCACATTCCCTGTTTCAGTTTAACCTAATTCTTGTTCTTTGGAGGGTGACACTGTGATGGACATGTCCTGGAGCGAATAGGCCTTTCCACGGTGGAAGAGCAGCTCAGTCTTGTTAAAGTTGAGCTTGAGGTGGTATGCTGACATCCACAGAGATGTCCACCAGGCATGCAGAGATGCATGTTTTCATCTGCGTGTCAGAAAGGGTGAAGCAGAAAAATATTGGAGTGTCATCTGCATAGCAGTGATAAGAGATTCCATGTGAGGTTATGACAGAGCCAAGGGATTTGGTGCAGAGAGAGAAGAGGGCCTAGAACAGAGCCTTTAATAACGGGTTAATAACACATTGGTACCGAGTTAACCATTCTCTGAGATGTTTTCATGCTAATCGAAATATATAGTTTAAAAGACATTACTGTTCAGGTACACAGCCAGGCGCCATCTTCAGAAAACAGACTAGATCAGTCAAACCACAAACTCTGTGCTACGTGAGCTGAACTGTAAGCAAATTGTGTTTGATTTTTGGTTGCATCGCCTACTGTAAGTCTTGCGCATTGATCTGCATGAATGACCACAAAACCTCTTGCCATGGAAGATTCCAAGTCTGAGTTCAGCTCACGTAGCACAGAGTTTGTGGTTTGACTGATCGAGTCTGTTTTCCGAAGATGGCGCCTGGGTGTATACATGAATGGTAATGTCTTTTAAACTATATTTCTAATAAACTGTCTGTACAATTACAAAGTTCTCAATGCCTCGGTTTGCATGTAGGGAGCCTTATTATGCTACCATGGAAGTGTGGTGTTATTTTGAGCCTTGTTAGTGGTCTATAATAATGATTTATTTTTACTTCATCCTTGCCCTCACAACTAGCATTATAAGGTAATTATCAGTTCACACTAAAACTGGGCACATTCTATTAGCATGAAAACATATCCCAGAGAACGGTCGACTCCGGTACCAATGTGTTATTAACCCCTTGGTTCATTTTGCGCCAGAGTTGTCCTTTAAAGCATGACTGGTTGTGGTCAAGGAGATAATTGTGAAAGAGATAACTGGAGAGTTGTTTGGAGACTGTACGCTTAATTGTCTTGGATAGGAAGACAAGAGGGATATAGGCCTGTAGTTTCTTATCTCGGAGGTTTCGAGTGTTGGTTTCTTTAGGAGTGGAGCAACTCTTGCTATCAATACATACAACTGGACAATTATTTCAATTGCAGAGCGAACCAGAGCCGGTGCAACTTAAGGCAGCCAGACAAGAGACAACCACATATCAAATACAATACTACATTTCTGTGTCTCTCAACAGTCCTTGTTATGCTATGAGTTGTCTGTTTATCTTTAGGGTGATCGTGTTTTAGGGGGATCCTGTTTTAGGGTGATCCTGTTTTAGGGGGATCCTGTTTTAGGGTGATCCTGTTTTAGGGGGATCCTGTTTTGATTTCTTGACTTACTGGCAGTGGCATAGAGGTCCATGTGTATGGCCCTATCCAATGCTGTGCCTCTCTGTTCTGGAGGACTGTGAAGACCTCTGGTTGCATGTTTGAAACATACTAATGACTGTCCAAATTCTGCGCCAGCTCCTGTCGTATATTTTTGATGCATTAGTAATTAATTATTGGCACTCAGAGACTTTGAGATAAGACTTTAATGTTATAAAATCTGACTTCCCATCTTTAGCACAGAGAAAAGTCCCGAATCTCCTTTCTCGTCCTCCTTATATCAGTAAACACTAATTTCTTATTGGTTAACTCTAACATTTCAAATCCAAACACACCAATGAAATCATTGACAAAAGATGCATTTCTTAACCACAGGAAACAGAAAATAGGTCTCTTGTTTCTTCTTCCCCCCCTAACTATTTGTATTTTAAACACAGTAGAACCCCATGTGGTGAGCTTCAAAGCCTCCTAGCTTAAGTCAACAAGGCCAGTCCTTTTGTCTCCAAGATTTTACAGTAAACCAGTTACTTCATAACTCCTCAAATCATTCTCAATTGGTTGTATAACTTCAATCTCGCAGCAAAATTGTTTATGAGGTCTACAGTTTTAAAGAAAGACCAAACAATACAAAGTAATATTTAACAACATATAACAATACTTTCTATGCATTCTAAGAAAAGGATATCTAGCTGACTTGTCACAGAATCCATGTAAAGACTGTAAAGCTTCAACATATTGGTTATTGTTCTGTTAATTCATCATTACAAGGAAAAATCTCCCACACTCCTTAAACCAAAAAGATTTGGTGCCTTCAACACATGAACACTTTGCACAAAAAACAATATGGATGAAATGCATCTTGGATATTTCATGTTTTGCAACCACACACAACTGGGCAGTTTTTTTATTTTTATTTTACCAAGTCAGCCAGTCGAGAACTGATCCTCACCTGGCCAAAAAGGCATATGTAAAAACAACACAAAGCTAGATATACTGCAAAAAAAAAAAATACTAAGTGGAAATGAGGTGGTCAAAAGAATAGTAACGGCATAAATGACACAAAATTACATCATATGTGGCGTTTCATGTATACACAGAGATGCCACAAGTTAGTGTAATAGATTACTTTTCTAAGTTGGGCTGAGTTCACAACTTATGGGAAGTTCCTCAATACAACCCTAATGACCAGGTAAAAGAAATTCTGTAATTTTAGAATGTTTCCCATTGTTCCATTAGAAAGTAAAACACTGTAAACATTTACAGTTGATTTCCTGTCAATTTACAACTTTTTTTGCAGTGTAGTCATGATTTAGTTTTTTATAGATCACTGGCAAGTTATGAACTTCTTTTACCTGGTCATTTGGGTCGTACTGAGGAAATGAAAAATAAAAAATAACTGAAAGACACAGTAATATCCCAGTAGTGAAATTAGGTTTATTGGATGAACAGAAAATGTGCAATTTGCATCAAAATGAAATTAGACAGGTGCCTAAATTTGGCCACCCCAACAGAAATATCAATATTTAGTTGAGCCTCCTTTAGCAGAAATAACAGCCTCTAGATGCTTCCTATAGCCTCTAATGAGTGTCTGGATTCTGGAGGAAGGTATTTTGGACCATTCCTCCTTGCAGAACATCTCCAGTTCAGTTAGATTTGATGGTTGCCAAGCATGGACAGCCCGCTTCAAATCACCCCACTGATTTTCAATGATATTCAGGTCTGGGGACTGGGATGGCCATTCCAGAACATTGTACTCGTTCCTCTACATAAATGCTGGAGTAGATTTTGAGCAATGTTTTGGGTTGTTGTCTTGTTGAAATATCCAGCCCCGGCATAACTTCAACTTTGTGACTGATTCCTCTACATTATTCTCAAGTATCTGCTGATATTGAGTGGAATCCATTCGATCCTCAACGTTAACAAGATTCCCAGTACCGGCACTGGCCACACAGCCCCACAGCATGATGGATCTCCCTCAAATTTTACTCTGGGTAGCAAGTGTTTGTTTTGGAATGCTGTGTTCTTTTGCTGTCATGCATAACAATAATGTATTCACAGAGGGCCAATCTACTAGTGCATAAAGATCACAATGGTGTGTGTTGTAGGGTATTGTAGATATCCAGATGCCAGTGTTGGAACTGACATGCTTTGCTAAAAGTTTAGCTCGCTCCACTAACAGCTCGACACCACTCTGGGCGTGGTTGTCTGCTCACCGTCCTGTCCCTGGCAACACAGATGACCACCTTTCTGACATCATTCCAACCAATTGAGCTACAGCATATAAAATGTACCAATACTGTATAGACCCAGAGGCAGCCACCTCTCTGAAATTACCATAGTGTTTGCAGGTTGGGACGTCTGGTTTACAGCGATCCGTTTTATTTACTCAAATGTCTTATTTGTGACACTATTTGAACAATAAGACTAGATGACTTCGTGTTGAACAGTGTTTGTCCTAAACATTATTATTATTTTGATATTTACAACTATAACTATAAATGCTATTTAACCTATTTTGCAGTGTTTCTTTTTTGTTTTTCAACAAGAATAGATAGATAGCTAAGTTAACGCAAACGTGGGTACTAATCAGTGGCGGGCCGTGCATTATACACCTAGGTCTTCACTATCTTCCCAAAATGAAAACGCATTATAATAACCTCACAATGACATTCGAAGGGCTATAGGTTATTGTCATTCGGCATATAATGCACCCCATATTCATAGTGAAGATACGTTTATTCCACTCGATCGAGGTTTACCACGCACACTCAAAGGCACAGCCCACTAAGACCCCTGGATCTGAACCACAGACCTTATATATACGATCTGCACATGCTTCACACCAGAAGTGATCTAAAACAAGCAGTAATAATTAATAAGTATTAACAGGTCTGGCGCCAGGATGAAGTGTGTCTGTATATCTCCCCCTGCATGAATACAAATACAGTACATGCACTAAACCCCGTTAAGAACCTTTAAGGTTAGGGATGGGCCAATACCACTTTTTATGGAACGAGTACAAGTACAGAGTATTTCATTTTGGGTACTTGCTGATACGAGTACCGATAGGAGAACTTTAATGAACTATGCCAAATGTCACATTTATCAAGCTAAAATCTGCCATATCTTAGATGTTGATCAGCCAATTCAAATATAGAAAAGTAAATATTCCTACATATCCAGAAGAACATCGTTTACATTGCTGGTCAAGAATGTGTAATATTTATTAGATGTCAATGGTTTACGTCTCCTTCCCCAATTAAGTGAGAGAAACACGTTTGTAAACGCGAATGCAATAGACGTTTGTGTTCGAATTTGCCCTAAATAAGCATTGCAGAAGTTTTGTGTAAGATGAGAAAGTCTGTTTGAAGTGACTTTCTCCAAAACAGGGATAATTACCTAATCATATTATTCTGTTAAGGTATTTTATTGTTTTATTATAATTGGTACACAATTAGCTGTACTATCAATGTAATCTATTGAACAAAATATAAATAGGCTACATCGTATTTCTTTAAGTTATA
>JACXGM010000700.1:42257-66685 GCA_016801145.1 Umbra pygmaea | reverse complement strand
TTACAGTGTGGCGCCACAGCTTGGGAATTACAAATTCTACGTTCAGTTTACTTACAAATGCATGTTTGGTTACATTTGGGAGTCAAATGTTGGTTTAACATGCTTTTCTTTATTCTTGTATAGTCATTACATTTGTTCATGGTAATGATTCTGAAAATCATATAAACTGGATAGGACGCATTTCTATTTTTTACAGTGTGGAGGCACCGGCTGTGGGGAAGTGTTACCGGCATCCATAGTAGGGGCTTAGCAGCCGGCTGCTGGTGCTGGCCGTGGCGGCAGGGTCGAGCCCCAGTGGTCTCCACTGCTGGGGGCAGATCCCCAATTTCCGGTGTAGGGGCCTGGTCCACTGGTTGAGGCGAGGGAGGAAGCCCCTGACTTGAGAGCAGGGGGTGGAGCCTGTTTGAGGTGAGGGGGGTGGAACCCCGGAATCGGGATCAGGGGGCAGAGCCCTTTTTTAAATGAAGGCGGAGTCCCAGACTCAGCTGCAAGGTGTGGAGCCCCTGTTTGAAATGAGGCGGGCAGAGCCCTGGACTCGGGGGCAGGAGGCAGAGCTCCTGGTTGAGGATAGGGGGGCAGAGCCTCAGATAGGGGTGCAGGTGGTGGAGCCCCTGGTTGAGGCATGGCACACAGAACATCTGGCACATGCTCAGTAGTGGGCAGGGCCTCCAGCACTGGCAGGAAGGCAGGCGGGCAGGGCCTCCAATGTGGGCATGGCAAGCTGGCCCCCCAGCGCTGGCATGGTGAGCAGGATCTCCGATTTGACCAAGAAAGACCAAGCAACTGGCACTGGCACAGAGGGTGGAGCCTCCTGGCACTGGCACAGAGGGTGGAGCCTCCTGGCACTGACACAGAGGGTGGAGCCTCCTGGCACTGGCACAGAGGGTGGAGCCTCCTGGCACTGACATGGAGGGTTGAGCCTCTAGCACAGGCATGGAGGGAAGAGATGCTGGCACAGGCATGGAGGGAAGAGATGCTGGCACAGGCATGGAGGGAAGAGATGCTGGCACAGGCATGGAGGGAAGAGATGCTGGCACAGGCATGGAGGGAAGAGATGCTGGCACAGGCATGGAGGGAAGAGATGCTGGCACAGGCATGGAGGGTGAAGCCATTGGCATGGGCATGAGGGACATAGTGTGGACGAAAAGGCTATACTGTCGGTCCACCAGGGCGGAGGCTGTGAGAGCGGTGCTGATGGTGGACCAGGCCGTGAAGGGTCCCGTAGGTCTAATAGCATCCCTAACCATCTGGGTTGTGGGAATGCTGGTGAGGGGGACTCTAGTTGGCTCGGGTGCTCAGGTGGTGATTTGGATCGGGAACGCGCCACTAGCCAACTAGGGTTTGCACCCAGTTCACCTTCTTCCTCTTTGCTCCATCCTGCTCTGTCTCCCAGTTGATAAGGTCTACATCCTTAAGATCTCAGACGGTGTTTATCACGAAAACACAGTCACATGCTATACTACGTCCTTTCCTTTTTTTAAAGTTTATAACTTAACACAACCTATCTACTAAATTAAATAAACAAAAAAATCTCTTTCTTCTCTTATAATTATACACAGCAGGTACTACGTAACTAAACCACAACTACTTCAAGTGACCATATCCTTGAACTTAGCTGGTCTCTTCACAACACCACCACTTCTAGTCGTTAACAGCTTCTCCACAGGAACAGTCTCTGGAAACTTTGTTTTTTCTGTCTGCTCTTGCTCACTTTGCACTTGTTCACTTTGCAGATGTGGGGTAACCCTCTCCTCCTCAAGTTCAGGAACAGTTGAATCCACAGACAACGACGCATGTCTCATGTGTTTAACATTTCTTTTGATCAAAGATCCATTTTCCTTATTCCCATTTCAAATGAGCTATCTGACGTTTTGCTCAGAAGGACATACCTAGCACTTTTAAAGTTTGAGTCCAACTTTCCCTGCTCCATATTTGCGACATAGACTATATCTCCCACTTTGAAGGAATGATCTTTTGCTCTAATAGTTTTATCTGCATAGTCTTTTATTTTCTCCCTGTACATCTGATGATGTGTCTTGACTTCCTCTGTGATCTGGTCTTGTAACAGGTCCAGGCTTGACTTTGTTCGAATATCTCTAGAAAACATAAGAAATGCCGGTGTTTCTCCCGATTCGCGATGAGGAGTGGCATGGTAAGACATCAGAATTTTTGAAAGTTCCGGTTTCCATACTTTATTTTCACTTTTGCATGCTCGAAATGCCGTTTTGAGATATTGATGGAATCGTTCAATTTTCCCGTTACACTTAGGATAGTACGGCCAAGCACAAACCTCTATTCTTCAGAAATGTGTCAAACACGTGACTGACAAACTGTCTGCCATTGTCAGTTAGAACTTCAGACGGATAGCCAAAATGAGCAATTATTTAATCAATTCTGCTATAACTGTCTGTGAGGAGATGTCAGCTATCACAACTGCCTCAGGAAAGGAATAGGCAGTTTTCTTTTACTAAAGCAGAGGGAAGCACAATTCTAACTCCACGAATTAAAACTCCATCATATAATGACAATTTACTTGCACAACGCTGATACGGAACTAACACATCTTCAACTGGAGTTGGCCACTGGTTCATGTGAACTGCTTGAATCAACTGCTGAAGAACTGGATTACGTTCTGTTGCTTCTTTAATCATTTCAACTGTCAGTGCCTGTAAATCATGTGTCTGCAACATCAAAATTTTCTTCACATAATCATCCACATATTCAGTAGTTGCAGTCATTGGCAAGGGAAGCCTGGATAGAGAATCAGCAACATTTGTCTTACCGAGTCTACTGACAATGTGCTCTATTTTATAATCATATGGCTGTAACCGCCATCCTAAATGCTGAACATGTGGTGGAAGAAGTGTTGCTTTTTCAATATTAAACATGAGAAAAAGCGGTTTATGATCAGTCTGTAATGTAAATTACAGATACGTTCTGAAACGTTCAACAGGCCAAACACAGCGAAGAGCTTCACGCTCAATTTGGGAATATTGCCTTTCTGTGGCAGTTAGGGAAAGACTTGCATAAGCAACTGCTTTGTTGTGTCCATCAATTTGCTTTTGAAGCAGTATAGCCCCGAGGCCAACAGGGCTAGCATCGCTCATCACATATGTCAGTGCATTAGGTTGAAAATAGGCCAGACAAGGTTCGCTTGTCAGAGCTAATTTCATGCTGGTAAACGATCTTTCAGTCTGAGTTGTCCACTCCCATTGAACATTTTTCCTTGTTACCCGTCTGAGTGGTTCTGATATGTCGACAAAGTTAGGAACAAACTTCATTAGATATCCACATGTACCCAGAAAAGATCTGAACTGACTTCCATTTTGTGGTCTGGGTGCTCCACACACAGCTTCCACTTTCCTGGGATCAGGTTTAATTCCTTTAGACGTATATCATTTTGATATCATGATATCACATGATATCATCTTTAATCATCTTATCTAGCTCTCGATTGACAGCTTCAATCATGTGATATGGAACTCGTCTCAGTCCTTGTGCTACAGGTGATATTTTCTCATCCACCGTAACTCTGTGAAAATATCCTGAAACTTGTCCAAGTCCTTTGAAGCGTGACTCATACTCTTTAGCCAGGATCCTAAACCTGTCTGAGGAATTATCCACTTTGTTCACATTCGACACATGTAAAACTCCCATCTTAAAACATGCATTCCTCCCCAGCAGTGGTTCTACAATTTCTTTAAATACATAGATGTTGTCTTTTATGGCTCTGTCTTTGTATCTTAAACAAGCATCAAATGAACCAATGCATTTTAGTGGATTATCTTGCCCACAAGCAAAACATTTTTATTCATCTGGCACAGAGCAATGCCTTTCTGTTTGAATATAGTCTTGTACAGCTGTTCACTGATGAAATTTTTACAATCATTTTGATTCTTTGGCCTTGTACTTTCACTGTCTCATTACCTTCTGAGTCAATGGTGTAGACGAATTCCTCTGAATCATTTGAATCAAATTCATGCACATTTCTTATGTGGTTCTCTTTAAATCCTGACTTGTCTTTCATCTTCTGATCTGCTTTTTTTTCTACATGTCCTTGCAAAGTGGCTGATTTTGTTAAAATACAAGCACTTAGGTGTCTTCATTCCACAATCATTGTAATGGTGTGTGTCCAACCCGCATCTGTGACATTTACTGTCTTTGCCCGCGATTCTACTTAGTTTATTCTCGGTCCTTTTTCATGCGTTTGTTGCGTGCGAGTGTGCTGACTTGTGAAATGCACTTGACAGTCTTTCAAATTGCCTTCAAACTGCTCCGACAGCGTCTTTGACTCTGCTTGTGCTGCCTCAAAGATTTGTGCGATCTTTAATGCCTTTTCCAAAGTTAATCCTTCCTCTTGCAACAGTTTGTCTACACTTGTTTCCACCAATTGATCTCTCAGCATATCTGATTCCAAAGCTCCAAACTCACACGATTAGGCCAACTCTCTCACTCACGAATGCATCAACTGTCTCGTCCAGCGACTGAGCTCTCTGTCTAATTTGTGACGTTTCATAATGACATTCCTTCGAGGAGTGAAGTATGCATTCAAAGCAGCCACTGCTTGTTCATATGTACCGGCAGATTGACAAAAATCAGCTGTACCGGTGCTGAGGCCATGGCGACTCGTTCCCTTATAAACCTTGTCGCCAAATTGTTTTGATGTCATCCAAAAACAACACCTTTTATTTATTTTTAAATTATTTAACTCTGTGCATCACAAATAACTTTCAGTTTTCTCCCTCTCTAACTTCCCGCTTCCCCCCAGCTTCTCGCGATAACTCACACAGTACACTACAGTTCCAAAATACCTGCATCCAGAATCCAGACACTCATTACAGGCTATAGGAAGTGTCTAGAGGCTGATATTTCTGCTAAAGGAGGATCAAATAAATATTGATGTGATACTTCTGTTGGGGTGCCCAAGTTCATGCACCTGTCTAATTTCGTTTTGATGCATATTGCACATTTTCTGTTCATCGTAAAAACCAAATTTTATTACTTAAATACTACTGTGTTCTTCAGTTATTTGATATGTCAAAATGAAATTGAGGATCCAAACACCCAAATTATTTATAAATGAAAATCATAGAAATGGTCAGGGGTGCCTAAACATTTGTATACATCTATAATCATTTTATATTATTATTTATATGTTTACACAGGAATAATACAGGGACAATATAACAAATTTTTTATTTCATTATTATTTTGTCCATAAAATCCCTGGATCCAATATTCTTGTTCCTAACGTTTACTAGTTCGAAATTATCATTTAAAATTTTATTTTGCTTTCGAAAAAGTTACATAGTGCAGATTTAAAGCATACATCAGAAATGTCTGGAAGTAAACACTTTTGCTTCTCTGTTTCCTTTTGTTCTTTTCTAGGTCAGACAAAAGGATGACCCTTCCATCTCGGTTCCAAAAGGAGGTGCACACTCATCTCTCCAGAAATACCCAGAGCAGTTGTAAGTAGAACTCTGTAAAACAGTGTATGTCCTAGAACAGGCATTAACCAACCCTAGTCCTTGAGAGCTACTGTCCTCATTGTTTTCACTCAAACTAGTAAACCTGATTCTAATAATTGCCTGGTTGATAAGCTGAATGAGGCCACAATATGTATGGTTAAAGTGAAAACCTACAGGGTGGTAGCTCTCCAGGACCAGGGTTGGAGACCTCTGTCCTAGAGCTTTCAGAGCAGTTGTAAGTTGGACTCTGTAAAACAATGTATGTCCTAGAGCTTACAAGGTCCACACAGCATGGCTGCTTTACACTTTAATTCGAATGTGGATCCTCACACAGGGACAAGTCTTTACATCAACCATCTTTACAGGAACTAGAAGCCCTTCAAACAACCAATCACACAGCAATAACTGACCTCTGTGGTGCCTTTAATCATTTCAAAGCAAAAACATTAAAGGCTTAATTTTAGCTTTAAGCTACTAAGGCAGAACTATCTATATTAAAGAATATGCTTCTCAACAGCAGACTGTCATTATTATGCAAATTATATTTTACACAGATTTTCCTAAATAGATTATGCAAATGACAGTCAGTATAATTTTCAAGTCACCAACCGTTGGGGTAAAAGTCAAATTTCATTGAACACCCAATGAAAACAGTATTTTATTGAAAATTTAAAAAACTCAAAATGTACTGTTCCACATTATTATGCACAACAGAGTTTCAAAACATTTTCTAGGTTATAAAGAATTTAAAATGGTCATTTGTTGAATTTGCAGCATTAGGTGGTCATATTTAGTGAAATCAAAAGCTATTTCAATCAAACACATCTTAACAGGGCAAGTTACATGTTAACATAGGACCCCTCCTTTGATATCACATTCACAATTCTTGCATCTATTGAACGTGTGAGTTTATGAAGAGTTTCTGCTTGAATTTCTTTGCAGGATGTCAGAATAGCCTCCCAGAGCTGCTGTTTTCATGCAAACTGCCTGCCACCCTCATAGATCTTTTACTTGAGGATGGTCCAAAGGTTCTCAATAGGGTTGAGGTCAGGGGAGGATGGGGGCCACACCATGAGTTTCTCTCCTTTTATGCCCATAGGAGCCAATGACACAGAGGTATTCTTTGCGGCATTAGATTGTGTATTGTCATGCATGAAGATGATTTTGTTACGGAAGGCACAGTTCTTCTTTTTGTACCATGGAAGAGAGTGGTCAGTCAGAAATGCTATATATATATTGCCAAGGTCATTTTCACACCTTCAGGGACCCTAAAGTGCCCTACCAGCTCTCTCCCCATGAGTCCGGCCCAAAACATGACTCCACCACCTCCTTGCTGACGTTGCAACCTTATTGGGACATGGTGGCCATCCACCAGCCATCCACTACTCCATCCATCTGGACCATCCATGGTTGCACGGCACTCATCAGTAAACAAGACTGTTTGAAAATTAGTCTTCATGTATTTCTGGGCCCACTGCCACCATTTCTGCTTGTGAGCATTGTTTAGGGGTGGCCGAAATGTAGGTTTATGAACAACTGCATGCCTCTGGAGGATCCTACACCTTGAGGTTTGCGGGACTCCCGAAGAACCAGCAACTTCAAATACCTGTTTGCTGATTTGTAATGGCATTTTAGCACCTGCTCTCTTAATCCGATGAATTAGTCTGGCAGTAACCTTCCTCATTATGCCTTTATCTGTACAAACCCAACTGTGCTCTGAATCAGCCATAAATCTCTTCACAGTACGATGATCAAGCTTTCTCTAAATATCTAATGTTTTCATACCTTGTCCAGGGCATTGCACTATTTGATGCTTTTCTGCAGCAGAGAGATCCTTTTTTTCCATTTTGCTTGAAACCTGTGGCCTGCTTAATAATGTGGAACATCCTTTTTAAGTAGTTTTCCTTTAATTGGGCTCACCTGGCAAACTAAATATCACAGGTTTCTGAGATTGATTTCAGTGATCCAACAAGCCAGGAGACACAAAACCTTCCATGAGTTTCATTTAAAAAACAAAATATTCAAAGTTTATGCCACTTAATTCCAATTTGCATAATAACTTGGAATGCGGTGTAAAGGAGGAGGACTGGGAACAGTACCTGTTCGAGGAGAATGGGTCAGACTGTGAGGAGGATGTAGAGTGGGAGACCCTGGAAGGAGTTATCTTCATAGACCATACGTTTTCCCAGATCTGTCCTTACCTGTCCAGCCCTTGGTTCCCACTTCCCCTGTTCCCTTACTACAGCTAGCCCAGGGACAGAGCTTTGTTTCTCCAGAGGGATTATTTTGGGTGGGAGCAGGTACTCTGGGAAGGGGCTGTTCCATGGTAGCGGTCGGCATACCCCTTGGGCCGTTGAAGCTGCCAGATCCCCAGGTCGCTGATCAGCCAAGGTAGCACCAGGTTGTTGTTGCGCCTGTACGACTGCAGGCCCCTGTTCCTGTCCAAGCAACCAGTCTGCCTGCCCAAGTCTCCAATCCACCTGCGTAATCCTCCAGTCCTCCTGCCTGGGACGCCATTGCCACTGGCTTCGCCCCCTGTGCCAGTGCTCGGTGGCTCTGGCCCCTTTTCCAGTGCTGGTGGCTCTTCCCCCTCTGCTGGTTCTGCCAGCTCTACCCCTGTGCCAGTGCAGCCGACTCCACCCCTTGTCCCTGTTCCTCCAGCCCACCCTCCTGCCCTCGCCTGCTATAGTCATTGGCATCAGGGTAACCCTCCTGATCGGGAATGTTCATGCCTAGATCTGCTACTTAGAGGCTGGTTAATGTCATGGTTTTCCCTGTGTCAGCATGATATGTCAGTGGTTCTATTCCCCACTGACTCCAATATGAGTTTTAAGTCTTCCTGGATTAGTGCTCTCATTTCCCTTCATCAACCAATGGATTGTCTTGTCTTGTCTGTCATCATGCACACCAGGTTTCCATCCCCTCATTAGTGAATGTATTTGGTGTCCCTCAGTTTGCTTGTTTTCATAATTCCTTCAAATTACTATTCCATCACTAAATCTGTATCTATGTACCATTTTTCATGGTGACAAAACAATTTTGTTATTATTAAAAAACACAATATTTTTCCAATGCAATCGTAGTCATAGTTGTGGCGAACATGCATTGTAGCTGTTTTTTTAAATAATTTTGTAAGGCACTGACTTTGACCTAACATGCTATTTCCTCATTCAGCTCTCACCAACCTCAATGAAACTGCTGGCTCTGGGAATCCCAAGACACCTCACTCCCCAAAAGACTACAACCCATCTGCCAGTGTAAACTACAATCCTCAGCAGGTGCAGGGCCGTCTCAGAGAGATGCTGAACAAGTACAGCAATGGTTTCTGGGTTTCTAAGTTACCTCAGCTTTACAGAGATCTTTACAAACAGGATCTGCCTATCGAAGCTCTTAAAGACCTGGAGAACTGGACACACATCTGCACCGTATGTTCACATTTGATTTGCTGTGCTGCGTTTGTACAATGTTGTGTATTTGAATAATTCGGAAATGTTTTGAAATTCTAGGTGTTTATTGTAATTGACAGCAGACAAAATAAGAATTTATATATTTATCTATATATTTTAGGAAATCTTTATGCTTATAGAGACAGTAGCAATCAAGGTTTTTTAAAAGAGCATTTATTTTCTCAAATACAAATACCATTGTGAAATGTAATATATATGTGATTCCCATGAGCTCTCAGAACCTTTGTTGATACATTCTAAAACAATCAGTGAATTTCCTCCGCTACAAAGGATGTGATGTGAATGTTCGAATATAGGATATTACAATACAAGGATTATTATGGATCTTATTTAACTATTTTATACATGATTAAACCTTCTCGTCTGGTACAGGTGGAGAAACCCTGTAGCAGCAATCCCAAAGAATTACTCCTCTACCCAGCCAAAGATCTGACTCAAACACCGACCATGTCACCTGTCCCACCCAGAGTCCTCTCCCCAGCCTCTGCCTCCTTCACCCTGCCAGCGGACATCAAGCCCCAGCCGAAGCCCTCGCCAAGCACCGCTGAGATCCCACTAACGCCTCCCTCCACCTCCACAATCCCCCCAGCCTCCCCCTCCAGCCTCTCCCCAGACCTAAAACAGAGGCTTGGGGAGCTTCTTGTGAAGTACAGCAATGGCCTCTGGGCTCACGCCTTGCCTAAGCTCTACCTAGAAACGTACAAGACCAAACTTCCTGCGCATGTCCTGGAGAACCTGACGCTTCTCTCCGACATCTGCACCATCGACTACCCAATGCTGGACAACCCCAAGCGGGCCATCCTATACAAGAGGGGCACGGAGGATGAGAACTGCAACCAGAGGGAGTCAGCCGAGGAGCGAAGAACCAGAGAGGAGGTAGGGAGGAGGCTGAGCACCCAGGCTGTTCCTCCTCTTCTCATCCCCAAGGAGGAGTACCCGTCTGTGCTGGTGGTGGAGGCAACCAACACCAATGGGGTCATACTCAGGTACCGTGGAAACCAAAGCAATTGGCAAAGGCTGTTACAGTGGCATTTGACCTACGGGTGACGAGTACTGGCTCTGGGAGCCAGTTGTTTGTTCAGGATGAATCAGGAATAAGGCTCGGTTTTGTCAACTGTGCCCTTGTACTATAGCTGTATAAGCTGCACTGCACAGAATATAAATATAGAGGGTTAGTCACACTGGACATGACCAAGCTGTCCAATAGAATGTGTTTAAGCTATCCGTCCATCTCTCTTTTCTTTCTTTCTTTAGTTTTTTTTTTTTGTGCACTCCATCCAGGTACATAGGAGAGGGTTATTCCCAGGCCCAGGAGGCTCTGGAAGATGAGATGAGACAGTTTTACTCTGGCCAAGACAACAACAGCTGTACCCCGCTGGCCTCCCCAACATCGGGTCAACTAGTGGCCATTAGGGCAGAGGAGGAGGAGATACTACGAGCACAGATCACAGAGATCATGGCTGACAAGGTCAAGGTGAGATCAACGGTCAATTTGTTTTCAAGCATGTGAAATTAATAAAGACAAGGGTTTTTATTCCTTCGTATTAAAGAGCAATGTGCAGGTTGGACACCTCAATATAGCATAGTTTACATTAATGATAAACAACTAGATTGGAGAAATAGAAAACTGCCAACAACGATATTTAGAAATAAAATTGTGATAAAAACTAACGTCTGCATATATACAGTGCCTTGCGAAAGTATTCGGCCCCCTTGAACTTTTCGAACTTTTGCCACATTTCAGGCTTCAAACATGAAGATATGAAACTGTACAAGTGAGACACAATCATAAAGTGGAACGAAATGTATTGGATATGTCAAACATTTTTAACAAATAAAAAACTGAAAAATTGGGCATGAAAAATTATTCAGCCCCCTTAAGTGAATACTTTGTAGCGCCACCTTTTGCTGCGATTACAGCTGTAAGTCGCTTGGGGTATGTCTCTATCAGTTTTGCACATCGAGAGACTGAAATGTTTGCCCATTCCTCCTTGCAAAACAGCTCGACCTCAGTGAGGTTGGACGGAGAGTGTTTGTGAACAGCAGTTTTCAGTTCTTTCCACAGATTCTTGATTCGATTCAGGTCTGGACTTTGACTTGGCCATTCTAACACCTGGATACGTTTATTTGTGAACCATTCCATTGTAGATTGTGCTTTATGTTTTGGATCATTGTCTTGTTGGAAGACAAATCTCCGTCCCAGTCTCAGGTCTTTTGCAGACTCCATCAGGTATTCTTCCAGAATGGTCCTGTATTTGGCCCCATCCATCTTCCCATCAATTTTAGCCATCCTCCCTGTCCCTGCTGAAGAGAAGCAGGCCCAAACCATGATGCTGCCACCACCATGTTTGACAGTGGGGATGGTGTGTTCAGGATGATGAGCTGTGTTGCTTTTACGCCAAACATAACGTTTTGCATTGTTGCCAAAAAGTTTGATTTTGGTTTCCTCTGACCAGAGCACCTTCTTCCACATGTTTGGTGTGTCTCCCAGGTGGCTTGTGGCAAACTTTAAACGACACTTTTTATGGATATCTTTCAGAAATAGCTTTCTTCTTGCCACTCTTCCATAAAGGCCAGATTTGTGCAGTATACGACTGATTGTTGTCCTATGAACAGACTCGCCCACCTCAGCTGTAGATCTCTGCAGTTCATCCAGAGTGATCATGGGCCTCTTGGCTGCATCTCTGATCAGTTTTCTCCTTGTATGAGCTGAAAGTTTAGAGGGACGGCCAGGTCTTGGTAGATTTGCAGTGGTCTGATACTCCTTCCATTTCAATATTATCGCTTGCACAGTTCTCCTTGGGATGTTTAAAGCTTGGGAAATCTTTCTGTATCCAAATCCGGCTTTAAACTTCTCCACAACAGTATCTCGGACCTGCCTGGTGTGTTCCTTGTTCTTCATGATGCTCTCTGTGCTTTCAACGAACCTCTGAGACTCACAGAGCAGGTGCATTCATACAGAGACTTGATTACACACAGGCAGATTCTATTTATCATCATTAGTCATTTAGGTCAACATTGGATCATTCAGAGATCCTCACTGAACTTCTGGAGAGATTTTGCTGCACTGAAAGTAAAGGGGCTAAATAATTTTGCTCGCCCAATTCGTCAGTTTTTTATTTGTTAAAAAAGTTTGAAATATCCAATAAATTTCATTCCACTTCATGACTGTGTCCCACTTGTTGTTGCTTCTTCACAAAAAATTACAGTTTTATATCTTTACGTTTGAAGCCTGAAATGTTCAAGGGGAACAAATACTTTCGCAAGGCACTGTAAATCACCAATCGGAATTGACTTTACGCATGGGAGTCTGGTCAAGTTCATGCTTAAATTACTATGGATGGTGATGACGAAACCAAGCTCTTACAATTATGGCTAATGTAAAACCTTCTCTATATCTCGCTCTGTCTCTCACTGCTCTAACTACATCGACAACCATAACGAAAGAGCAGAGCGTGAGCTCGTATTTGCCTCTGCCTATGTCATATGATGCATTGCTAGCGGGAAAGAGCCTGGCTTATAATGGGCCCATTTTCATCAAAATCCTGCTTTAGGTTTTGTGTAACATAGCAATTTCTACATATGTGCTTCTAAAAGACCTCTTCCAACAACATTAAATATTAATTCATTTATAAATTAAACCTGCACATTGCTCTTTAAAGCCTTAGGGTGCCATTTCAATGGTTCCCCATAGGTGGAACAGGACAGAAGTTTGACGTTTTAGAGAATGAATAGCTGTTAAAAATTTGTTCAGTGCTTTTGTGTGTTTTTGCTGTGTAGGTGTACTGTGTGGATCATGGGTTTTCAGAGGTCATCAGCAAAGCCAAAGTGTTTGAGCTTCATGAAAGGTTCTACAAGCTTCCCTTCCAGGCCACAAAGTGTAAACTGGCTGGTGAGTTTGAATGGAATTATCAGACAGGGAATTAAATGTTTTAAACACTATGTAGTTATGAATGATTTGTTCATCTTTACATGGTTGCGTGGCAGGGAAGGGTCCTAATAAAGTGTCTGTCTGATGAAGGCCTGGAGCCTTTTTGTCAGGAACCTGCTGTTCTGAAGAAGTTTGAGTCCATGGCCAGCGGAAAGATCCTATTGGCTGAGATTTTGGAGAGGGCGCAGATCCCATTGGTGGTCCTGTATGACACGTCGCAGGATGATGATGTCAACATCAATGCCACCTGCATCAGAGCCCTGCAGGACAAAACCCTGGCATGCCCCTTACAGGTGGGTCATAGACATAACAGAGCAGAGCTAAGTAGAATAGAATAAAGTAAAATAAACTAGAATATAATTTAGGAAGAATAGTGTAGAATAGAGCATTGTTTCTCATACCTCTATTCTAGGCACCCCAGACGTTCCATAGTTTAGCTGTAGCTGCTGAACAGGCTCACCTTATTCATTAATCAAGGGCCGGATAATTAGCAGATGAGTTTAACCAGGTGTGCTAGCTCATAAATAGATCTAATACATGGAATGGCTGGTGTTCCCCAAGGAGTGTGATGGGCATTTGTTGCTTCATTACTGTTCTTCAAGTAGCAAGATTAAGCTGTAAACATGGGCACAAGACGTTGAGAAGACGTCTTTTTGGTTGTAAAGTCTTTGACTAGATGTCTTTACAACGCCCTGTGCCCAGTGGGCAAACTCAGAATTTACTTTGCAAAATAAAAGCTGTCACTGATATTTGACACATTGCAATGCATTTCCAAAATGACTTTTATTTGAAAATAAAAAATCTAACTGCTGCCAGCACAATATATTGCATCTATAAATTAAGGAAATTAACATTTCTAAAGGAAATTAAGTCTTGAATGCCCATCATTAGTATACTGCCTAATTATTACACTCCAGCCTGCCCCCTTCAGGTGGGTCCCTGTCATTATCCTTTGCATTATCCTTGTTTTGCAGTCATGCTTGTTCCTTTGTTTGCCCATACATTAATAAGTTTCACACAATATTTCTGAAACCACTATAAAATTTTGACCTGCAAAGAATTGCACACAGATGCAGCATTATTTGTAGGGACAACAGTTAATAGTTTTGCAGATTTCTACCTTTGGTTAACCATTGAATAGACTGCACCTTAAGTGTACTGAAATCAGAATGACTAAGCCAAAAGTGTTCTACTTTCCAATTCAGGTAAACAGTGTCTATATGAACGTGGCGGTTAGAAGTGTGTGTTCAGATGGCACAATTTACTGCCAGCTTCCATCTCGAGGTCTGGCCAAACTCACTGAGATACTGGAGAAAACAGAAGCCTACTTCCATTCACAGGTAACAGTGTGTGTGTGTGTGTGTGTGTGTTAGCTGATCCCTACTAAGAAAAAGGCTGTTTTTGGCTACTGAGTTTAAATTGGGTTTAGGCAGTTGTTTTTATTTTTCTACCCCATAAGTTTGGGGTTATGGTTCAGGTTAAGAAGTGTATCTGTATTAGTCTAATGGAATTTTTATCATTATGTTTTGAGGTTTGTCTATTTGTTTCCAAGAGTAACAGCATTGATGTCCATATAATATTAATAATTGTCAACAAAAATTCAATGGTAATTTCTTATTGTGTCAAATAGAGCTTTATAAAATGTGTGTGATTCCTTGTGTGTGTGTGTTATGCGCATGTCTATTTGTGCTTGAGTCTGGAGATTCCGTGTCAGACGGAGTTGTTTCCAGATTGAGATTGAGGACTGTAATCTGGGGTTAAGCCACAGGCTACTTAATCTGACCACATGACACTGGATCAGATCTACTAGGACTGACCTTCTGGCCACACTACTATCCATAGCTGTTTCATTTACTAAGCTGAGATAAGTTGTGCAGGTTATTTGAGATATATGAAATACAAATATACACAAACCAATGGCTGGCTATTCAAGATGACATATCCGGTAATGTTGATAATTTATTTAAGCTTGGTAAAGTGGCCTAGTTTCTGCCATCTGGCTGGTGTACAAATAATTCCTGGTTCTAGTCCCCCTACCACCAATGGGAAATCTGTGTTGTGCTGTCTCTGAACAAGACAGTTAACCCTAGTTGCTCTTCCTCCTCCATGTAACATATCCCACAGGTCATTGCTGAAAATAAGAATTGGTTCTAAATCAACTTGCCTGGTTAAATAACAGTAAAATTAAAAATTTAATTTTAAGTTTTGAGTTATTCTTGCCATTCTAAATACTGCACCTCAATCCAAGACAAAAGTAGAGAATTTATACACTGCAAAAAAAGTTAAGGGAACACGTTCATTCAATGTGAACATAGTGCCCACCCCCAAATTAGTCACATTGGCTTTGGTGATGTTGAATGTAGTCTTAACCCTGTGGTCTACTAGCTAGCAATTCACAGTGTTGGGTAAAGCTACTTTTCAGTTACATTCCAGTAACATGTTGAGTTCACAAGTTTTGGGAAGTCCCTAAGTAAGACAAAATGATCAGGTAAATGGAGTTCATATCTTAAAAGTAACCTATAAAACAAATAGAAAGAGTAAAGAAAATATCAATCATGGTCACCGGCAAGATATGAACTCCATTTACCTGATCATTTTGTCTTAATTATAGACTTCCCAAAACTTGTCAACTCAGCAAGTAACTGGAATGTAACTGTACAAGCTACTTTACCCAACACTGGCAATTCAACATAAGAGCTACATGCCCTGTGTTACTTCAGTAGGTGAGAGATTGAACCATAATTTGTCACAGATAGACATTTTGAAATGAAGTCATAATTATCACACAATATGCACCAAGACAAAAGCTACATGCCCGCTGTGGTTTGAGCCTGACTATCGGTTCTCTGAATTACCCGGGACCTCTAGCATGAGGCAGCGCAAATTGGCATAGTGATGCCCATGGCTTGGGATAGATAATTTGAATGATCTACCTTGCCATGTCTCTGTCTAGTAAATTCAATCATGGAAGTATAGTTGGTTAGCGTAATCATTTCTTTTCACAACTTACTCAGATCTGAGTACAATTCCCCTGGATGACAGCAAACACAGCAACAGATAATCCATTGTGACCCAGTGACAATATATTCAATGACTCACACCATCCCTCCTTCTTCTCCTTCTCCTTCTCCTTCTCCTTCTCCTTCTCCTTCTCCTTCTCCTTCTCCTTCTCCTTCTCCTGTGGAGTACTGGCGAATTGCAACCAACTGTTATGGAGCATATACCGCCACCTACTGTATCGGAGTGTGAGGCCGGTCACGGCCACTCACCCCATATCCTCTTACCAAAGTGACACACCACCTACCCACTCCACCAACCCTATCACACCTTACCGCTATAAAACTAGGGATCACATTTTAGGCACCACACCAAGGTCATAAATAAACTTTTTAAACTCTTGCCCATTCGCCACCAGGCTCCTGGCATTCCACTGAAGGATCACTAACACCATACTAACCAGGATGTTTCTCCACCCCATCTATACCAGGACAAAACATCCTCTCATGCACCATGGCCCCTGTGACATCAGAGATGTTTAAAAACTTCTTGGCTGCATGCACCACCATTTCTATGCAGGCCGCCTTCCCTATCACTTTTGCACCCTCATTCATTATACTGCTAAGAAACGCCAAATATCCATCCTGTTCACCACCAGGGAGTCCACCCTGACCCTACACTCATGATCACACGTTTTCCTCACCACATCCTCCCTCCTCACCTCCCGTCACCTCCGTCAGAAATCCGTCCATGGTTACCTCCACCGGCACCCCGGTAATCACACCCCTGAACCGCGTAACGTTACCTGGTACAAAACCCTTCACCTGTCCCCCACCCAGAGCCGTCAGCATCAACACTCTATTAGCTTGCTGCCCATCCCTAGCAAATATCAGCACTCTACCCCCATACACCTAGCATCCTTCACCTGTCCAAAGCCTTGATGGCCTTCGTTAGCACTATAGGATTCATCAGCTTCCTATTGGGTTCTGTAAACCCCACCATAACTTTGTGCTCCCTCTCGAAGCCCTGCCATCCACTAACTTTCCCCACCCCAGCCGTGGCGTCCTTGTACCCCTCGTCTGCCACCACTTGCCCCCTTTTCCTATTCTCCCCCCCCCCCACCGTCTGAAACTGCCCTTGTCAACTTACCTCCACTCCCTCCTCCATCTCACTCCCGGCTGAACTCCCTGCCATGCCAGCCCCAGTCACAACACACCCTTGCAACTCCGCCAGCACCTTTCCACCCGAATTCCACTCGTTGACACCCGCTGTCGTTCACTCTTCGAGCCAATGCCACCCTCCCCTACCTTCTCGACACACACAGCCGATGTTTAAGTTGATGGCTCCTACCCTTCATTCATTCACTCAAATGAAGCATATACCACAAAGTTAGCATGTTCTTCAGGCTACTTCCTCAAACACGCCACGTGATCTGCCTTCAAAGCTGGCTGAGCTATCTGAATCCTCGCACCATCCCTTGTTCTACTGGCTGTTAAATAGGAAAGCAAGGAGACCGGCTGGAAGCAATGTGTAATCAGGACCAGCCGGTCTCTCATTCAACTTGGAACATACACCAGTAGAACAGGGGGTGGCGCCACACTTCACAAATCCCCATATTTAACCCCATATATACAAACAGAACATAAATCCCCACAAATATCAATGATAATATATACAAGCCAATTTCTCAGTTCCATGCCCACACCAGCCCACACTGGGCTGGACGTGACATTAACAGTAGCGATTTGCAGTTTGTGAACGATTTGTTAATTTGGAACAAATCTTTTTAGTGACTCGAGAGTCGCAAGTCCTTTTTTTGTAACTTCTTTAGTTATATCGTTCAATTGAATGGCTGGAAAACAGCTGTCTCCAAGATGACCACAGGCAGAATTCGTAAGCAGTCCTCCAGTACAATGTTCTTGACACCAATGGCTGTTTATGTTTGCAATCAAATAGATCAAGCTGCAGCAGCATAAAGAAAAGTTTAAACTGATCAATGGATGCAGGTTGCTATACTTAATGCAATTTGATCATTATTATTTAACCATTATTTAACCATTATTTTTTATTTTATGTCTGGTTCATACAATTATATACAAACAAATCCAACGCAGATAATGCCAACCAGCTCCTTACTTACGCTAGTGCTACAATGTCTGGGCCTGTCTGGTTTTTCCACTTGATTTTTGGTATAATTTACTTATTTCACGGAAGAATGCAATACATATTACTCTCAAAACCACTAGGCAAGTTTTTTCTCCAATGAATTTTATTCAGGGGTGTGACAAATAAATATCAGGAAGTCAACCGAACACCCCTCATTAATCTAGCTGTAGTTTTCAAATACCTTTGTTGACGTAAAATACATGACCGACGGTACAATTTGGAAACTTACGGTGGCCAAGTTGGGAATTATAGAATGCATTGAGAGATGTTTTGAGTGACTTTCATTCCGGAAACATGACCGGCACAATGATTTTCAGGTGGTTAGGGGTCTGGAGTGTTCTTTTAATACATACATTCAAAATAATTAATATTGTTTAACCACTGTGTCTGTCTCTCGTTGATGACACAATCCTCTCCAATAATGATGACATGTCTGTGTGTTTGTTAGGTGACATCGGAGTTCCTGGTGTCCCGACCATTCTGTGGTAAAGGCTGTCTAGCGCGCTACAAAGGCAAATGGTCTCGCGTGGAGGTGAGATGGATATAGTTACCTGAGAATGAGCACTGTACAATGCTTACAAAGATATGTTATCGGAATGGCAGATATCCTAGTTATTATGACCTAAAGACTAGCTGCTACCACATATGAAATAGCTACATATTGAACCTGTGTCTGAATGTATTTCACAGTTGAAACCAAAGTCTGGAACTAATTAGACACTAACACATGTGTCGTTATTTTGGTTGTTAACAAACATATATTCAAGTTACAGTTAAGTAATGAATATGGGCTCTCAGCTTTAATTCACATCCAAATCGGAGGAAGGGTTTAGGAATGACTGCTCTTTAATTTTTTTTCATTTTAATTCCATTCTGGTGGTGTGCAGAAAATTCTTTGAAAATTGTGTCAAGTGTCCAAATATATCCAGTCCTAACTGTATATTTATTGATCACAAGATATCCTGAAAAATGTTGGTAAATTTTGCCGGGTTTTGTGTCCTGGTTATATGAAGAGAAACTTAATTGATTGATAGTGTTCTGGTTGTTTATTAAAACATATTTGCTTGAAACCTGTTCAAACCATCATAGCAGCAATAGAGGTCATGTCTCTTTCTGTCAGATCACCAACCTGCATGGGAGCAGGGTCCTAGACATCCTGTTCATAGACCTCGGGGTCCAGGCCTCAGTTGAGGTGTTTGAGCTCAGGGAGGTCCCGCCCCCTTTCCTGAGTGAGCTCATCACCATCCCACCACAGGTCAGCAATGAATGGGAAGATGACGGAGTGTGTGTTTATTTGGCTGTGTGTGTGTATTGTTGTGTATATTCTACTGGAACAGAGGTCTGGATGTGTTCTGATAGTCCCAGATCCTAGTAGAGTGATATAATGTGAATGTGGTTGAAAATAGAGTCTGGTACTCTGGTATTCTAATGTGTAAGGGTGGTTTGGAGTAGATGGACACCTGACGGCACCCCAGGCAGAGGGTAATGATAGACACTGAGTTGAGGAGTTTTAATGACAACATCTACACTATATACAGACATAGAGAAAGGAAGAAAAACATCACAAAGTAAATACAGTATACCCACTGGTATTACATCCAACAATTGGGAAAAAATATGGGAACTATTTATTAGCAGTAAAAATAATAATACCAAAATATCTCTATTTATAACAAAGAATAATGACATTCAAAACTCCTCTCAGGTAGCACAGTAGCACTATAGCTACAACCACTACCAACGCCTAAAAGTGCAAATGATAGTAGAAACACAGATTACACATCAAAAAGCCTATGTAACATACTATTTGTCATAAATGCACACTTTTCCTTGCAACACAAAAGATGATGTTGTCTTCACAAAAGCCAGTGGAAAACTGAGAAATAATGTTTAGATTGTTTTTTCGAGCAATTGTTTGCCATTATGTCTTATCCTAAACAAATTGGTAGAACTGACACACATGAACATCATAGAATTTCTCAAATAGAAATTCTCAAGTTAAGGTTTAATTAAATTCTGCAAGATGCTAAATGAAAATAAATCAAACAGGCTTTTGTACAGCCGCCCCAGTATTGGTGTAACTAATACTAATTCAGTAAAAGCCTCTTACGAAGGCCATCATGTATCATCCAACACAGCGGGAAGCTTGACCAATCGGGCAACAGGAAGCAGGTATGTCCAACCCTTGACCTTAATCTCAGCAGTCTAGCTTCTACCATTCATTACTGGCATTTTCCTCACTATCCATCCATAAGGCCCATGGTCAGTGGCGGACTGGGGCCAAAACAACGGCCCTGGCATTTCCACCCACCAGCGGCCCATGGGGGGGGGGGGGGTGCGTAACAAACGCATCGCCGCTTACAATTAAAGGGGCCGAATGGCTGTGACAATCCTGTGGCTCTGAAACGGACCTCTAGCGTCTGCCCAAAATCCAGACTGTCACTGCCTGTGGTAGTTGAAAGTCCACTAGTATTACCACTGTTCCCTGGGGTGTCCTTCTGCCACTTCTGTCTCTGCTGAAGGCTTAGCAAGTAGTTCCGCATAAATGGGGTCCAGAAATGGTCTGCCTCGAGTTGGCTATGCTTCCACCGGCAGAATCATAGGTCTTTATCAACGTAAATGGCTTGTGAAAGTGATGAATAAAGCCACCCTATCAAAAGGAGATTTGGCATGACCGGGTATAAATCTGCTACATCTCCAGAAGCATAGCCAAGGATCTTAGAGTTGAGAAGCCTTCCACTTCTTTTAGGATCATCAGGAGGACATCTTCACAAACTGCTGCACAAACAGCATTCTTCACAGACTTTATATCTCTCTTTCCTAGGCATGTCCGAAATGTGGTGCATTCGTATGGTTAAACCAAAAGGAGATCCTGTGTTCCATCAGTTTTTCCTGAAGAGAGCTGTGAAGGCAGCAGTTAGCTCTTTGTCCATGCCTCTAAAGATGACTCCCCATCTCTTCTCTGTACATATTCTAAAACATTGAATATATAATATTCGAATTTTGATAGACATTTTGTACACCCCAAACAGAGACTTTGATGTTGTTGGATGGCCTCCCGGCCTTGTATTATCCAGAAGATATGACGCATCTCTACAAACACTCTATCTGGTCCCAGATGAAGCAAATGGTCATTAAAGTGCTAAATGAGGAACTTGATGATGGGATGCCGTGGATCCAAGTTGACAGGATAAAGAACATCCAGAGTCCACTTGGCAAAGTCAGCTGCTGACCTGAATAAGCCCTAGGACTAGATTGCACTTCAGAGACAAACCTTTACTTCTGGGCTTCTTTAAGCAGGAACATCTCTACTTCATACATTGACGGCTTAGGATCACCATCTGCTGGCATCAGATTTTGGTATACGCACTCACAGAGCTCAAGTCTTCATTCATTGGATCAGGACTAAGGGAGATCTGGCCACAGAATGGAGATTTTGGACATTTAGTAATGTCCTCTTCTCTTGCAGTCATGGGCATCACTGGCCAGGTGTCAGGTGACTTTTGTAGAAAGTGTGGACCTGCTGGGTTGTTAGAGGTGTCGGCAAATCTCCACTCTTTAACATCTGAGAGATCTTATATCTCAGCGAATTTGAGTCTGACCAAAGGGTGGTGCATCACAGAATATATGAATGGTGATAGTCACTGAAGTGTGGTCCTTGTTTGGAGGAAAATAACACCTAGGATTGTTTACATCTGACAGGGTTGTTAGTTCATGTTCCCACTAATTCCACTCATCTAGTAGGACCACCGGTATGAGGGGATAATCCCATCCTCTCTCTTTCTTCCAGAGCTCCTGAAACAGGGGCGCAGATGGCTCAGTGGTTAGGGAGTCAGACTTGTAGTCCGAAGGTTGCCAGTTCGATTCCCGACTGAGCCAAATGTCGTTGTGTCCTTGGGCAAGACACTTTACCCTAATTGCTCCCAGGTCGTTGCTGTAAATAAGAAACTGTTCTTAGTCAACTTACCTGGTTAAATAAAGGTTAAATTAAAAAAAATTAAAAAACAGGATCTTGGCTCTTGTCCTGTAGGGTATGATATATCCCAAGGGATCATACTAGCTGGCAAGAGTATAGTCAATGGTCCTCATAGTGGCGGTTGGCACCAACAGAGAGCATAGCTTGTAGCTGAATGTGTCTGTAGGGCAGTGCCAGTTGAGTCCCAATGTAGGCACTTCAGGATCCACCCAGTCGTGGAATAACCAAAGGGAATATAGTGCATCTGGGGCTGCACGTTGTGCCAAAGGGCAGAGCCTGATATTCATACACATCTGGCTCTTGGTCTCTGTTTAGATCGCTTCACAGGAATCAGAGAAATCCTCGACCTTGACATAGCCTTCCTATCCCCACAGATGGCCACAGTATTCCGCCTGAATCTCAGGACACCCTGGAGGGAAGGACTCAACGTGTGTCCTGGTAGGAGATGTTTATTCAGTATATGCCCATTGTATACAAAGGAACAATTGAACACTAATCTGTTCTTTCCATTGTGGTGCAGAATTTACCAGGTCTCCCTAATGAGTCAATCTCTTGGGGAATTTTCATCACATAGCCTGACGTTTTACTGATACTGAACTGTTTGGATGGGGTGCACATCGATGGGTGCTTAAAGGTGACTGAATGGCTCTTTAAATTTACTACCTCTTGACGAACAGTCCTAAGCATCAACAAATCTGCTTTCTTCTGTAATGACAGATGCTGGATAGTAGAGAGAAGAATGATGATGCACTCTCAAGACTGCATAGGTATCCAGTGTTCTTGGTCTATGGAGAGCTTGATATACTCCTCACAAGTACTGAGGTAGTGTTCTTGATGCTTGCTGAATGTACAGTCAGGTTTAGGCTTCTCTTTGCCCTTGGCAGTCTTCGTATCATGCGGAGTGGAAGACATCCCTTTCAACCTGGTTGAAAACTGAATATTCAGTAGTCTGTTCTGTTTTGCTAGATTAGTAATATTCCAGGACACCGGGGTTAACACCCTTACTCTTATGATTTGTGCCATGGGCTCTTTAGTGACCATAGTGAGTCAGGAAACATTTAATATCCCATCAAAAGGTGACACCCTACGTAGGGCAGATTTCCCTATCATTGCCCTGGGGCATTGGGAATGATCTTTAGACTAGAGGGAAGAGTGCCCCCTACTGGCCCTCCCTCACCACTTGCAGCAGCATTTGGTCTCCCATCCAAGGATTGACTAGGCCTGACCCTGCTTAGCTCTCAGAAGCAAACGAGCAGTGGGGTGCTGGGTGTAGGTTCTATTAAGCCATGTCTCTAGTATTCATTTTGTACAACAATACTCAACAAAACTCAGTAGGCTCCAGGCAACTTGCTAAGGAGGCAATCTATGTATGAATTACATATCAGCTCAAATGCATTGGCAAATGGCGTATCAAGTTTTGGTTGGCCTGGGCTCAAGAATTTACTCTGTTGAGATTAATATACCCATTTCCCTTTTTGTATTCTTCATTGGCTTTTTCCTGTGGTCACCAGGTACAATGCCCTCACATCCATAGGCATGCCCACTTTGACAAGGTGAGTGGGTCATTGACTATATAATCCTCAAGTCGCCAAGGCTGTTGTGTGCTCTCATGGGCCTTTTACTGAGGAGTGGATTCTGGCCATTCTACCATACAGGCCTGGTTGGTGGAGTGCTGTAGAGATGGCTGTTCTTCTGGAACATTCTCCTCTCTCCACAGAGAAATGCTGGAGCTCTGTCAGAGTAACCATCATGTTCTTGTTCACCTTTCTGACTAAGGTCCTTCTCCCCCGATCGCTCAGTTTGGGCAGGTGGCCAGCTCTAGGAATACTCCTTGGTAGTTCCAAACTCTTTCCATTTACAGATGATGGAGGCCACTGTGCTCATTGGGACCTTCAATGCTGCAGATATTTTTCTGTAGGAGAGTTGGTCAGGAGAGTTGGCAGGCCAATTGAGCACAGTAATACCATGGTTAGTAAACCATTTACCAGTGGTTTTGGCACTGTGAGCAGGTGCCAGTTCGTGCCGAAAAATGAAATCTTCATCTCCATGAAGCTTTTTAGCAGATGGAAGCATGAAATGCTCCAAAATCTCCTGATAGCTAGCTGCATTGACCCTGCCCTTGATAAAACACAGTGGACTAACACCAGCATCTGACATGGCACCCCAGACCATCACTGACTGTGGGTACTTGACACTGGACTTCAGGCATTTTGGCATTTCCTTTTCCCCAGTCTTCCTCCAGACTCTGGCACCTTGATTTCCGAATGACATGCAAAATTTGTTGTTGTTTTGTTGTGCTGCTTCTCTGTAGCCCAGGTCAGGTGCTTCTGCCGCTGTTTCTGGTTCAAAAGTGGCTTGACCTGGGGAATGCGGCACCTGTAGCCCATTTCCTGCACACGCCTGTGCACGGTGGCTCTGGATGT
>JACXGM010000700.1:10967-42157 GCA_016801145.1 Umbra pygmaea | reverse complement strand
AGTCATTGTGCAGCGTTTTTTGCCACACTTTTTCCTTCCCACAGACTTCCCACTGAGGTGCCTTGATACAGCACTCTGGGAACAGCCTATTTGTTCACAAATTTCTTTCTGTGTCTTACCCTCTTGCTTGAGGGTGTCAATGATGGCCTTCTGGACAGCAGTCAGGTCGGCAGTCTTACCCATGATTTCAGTTTTGAGTAATGAAACAGGCTGGGAGTTTTTAAAAGCCTCAGGAATCTTTTGCAGGTGTTTAGATATGCTAATTCTTTGAGATATGAAATTTGGTGAGCTGTATGCCAAAATCATCAGTATTAAAACAATAAATGACCTGAAATATTTCAGTTGGTGTACAATGAATCTAAAATATATGAAAGTCTAATTTTTATCATTACATTATGGAAAATAATGAACTTTATCACAATATGCAAATTTCAACAGTCTACGAACAGGAATATTTATCTACAGTATATGAACCGTATAATGTAATAACAGTAAAAAGTAAAAACAATTAAAATATGCAAGATATGAGTGGAATATGAACAGTATACCTACGGACACTTAACAGTTATCTGCTGTGTGTTCGTGGGGGGGGAGAGTCAGTTTGGTTACTTGGGCATGTTCATGAGGCCTACTGCTGTAGGAAAGAAACTGTTCATGTGGCAGGAAGACCGAAACCTTCTGCTGGAGGGAAGACTTCTGAAATATCCGGGGTGAGAGGGATCGGCCACAATCTTTGTTGCTCTCATTCTAGATCTGGAGGCTTTAAGTCTTGTAACGGAGGCAGACTGAAGCCAGTCACCCTTTCTGCAGAGTGAATGAGGCACTGCAGCCTGCCCTTGTCCTTGGTGGAGGCTGCAGGGTACCAGACGGGGATGGAGGAGGTCAGGATGGACTCTATGATGACAGTGTTGAAGTGCACCATCATGGCAGGGTGAACTTCTTCAGCTGCTGCAGGAAGTACCTCCTCTGCTAAAAAAAGCTGATGTAAGCCATTACAGACTGTTTGTGGCAGACCTGAAAATGTCCCAATCAATGCAAATCCAGACACGCACATTTGTTGCTTCGCTGCTCCCGATCTTTGACCGCTGCACAACAGGAGTTGTTAGTTTTAGTTTTTGCCTCTATTTGGGTATCAGGTGGACCACGACGTGATCTGAGAGACCCAGAGCAGCGCGGGGCACGGCGTGATATGCATTGTTGATTGTGGTGTAACAGTGATCCAGAGTGTTTTCTACTCTGGTTGGGATTTTAATAGATTGTTTATATTTTGAGAGTTTGTGGCTCAAATGACCCTTGTTAAAGTTGCCCAGAACAATAACTAAGCAGTCCGGGTATGACCACTTCACTCCAATCTGGTCGGCTACCTGTAGCTGCCATTGAGCTTAATGAACATCGGCGCTCAGTGAAATGTAAACACAGACCAGAATAAATTATGTTGTTTCTCGTGGACTGTAGAAGGGCTTGCAGTTAGTAAAGAAAATTCCAGATCAGAAGTACAGTACTGTATAATAACTGATGCACAGAAGAACAGTACTGTATAATAACTGATACACAGAAGAACAGTACTGTATAATAACTGATACACAGAAGAACAGTACTGTATAATAACTGATACACAGAAGAACAGTACTGTATATTAACTGATACACAGAAGAACAGTACTGTATAATAACTGATACACAGAAGAACAGTACTGTATAATAATTGATACACAGAAGAACAGTACTGTATAATAACTGATACACAGAAGAACAGTACTTAATAATAACAGATACACAGAAGAACAGTACTGTATAATAACTGATACACAGAAGAACAGTAATGTATAATAACAGATACACAGAAGAACAGTACTGTATAATAACAGATACACAGAAAAACAGTACTGTATAATAACTGATACACAGAAGAACAGTACTGTATAATAACTGATACACAGAAGAACAGTACTGTATATTAACTGATACACAGAAGAACAGTACTGTATATTAACTGATACACAGAAGAACAGTACTGTATAATAACTGATACACAGAAGAACAGTACTGTATAATAATTGATACACAGAAGAACAGTACTGTATAATAACTGATACACAGAAGAACAGTACTGTATAATAACTGATACACAGAAAAACAGTACTGTATAATAACTGATACACAGAAGAACAGTAATGTATAATAACAGATACACAGAAGAACAGTAATGTATAATAACAGATACACAGAAGAACAGTACTGTATAATAACAGATACACAGAAGAACAGTACTGTATAATAACTGATACACAGAAGAACAGTACTGTATAATAACTGATACACAGAAGAACAGTACTGTATAATAACTGATACATCATTTCCCCAGTCATTGTTAGTGTAGAAACATATTCCTCCTCCTTTGTTTTGCCCGAGAGATCTTTGCCTCTGTCCGCACAAGAGAGTCTAAAACCAGGCAAATGAATCACAGAGTCCGGTATAAGTGCAGTAGTCTCTCTCCAGGCAGTGACATGTAATGTAGTCTGAAGTGCAGTAGTCTCTCTCCAGGCAGTGACATGTAATGTAATCGGAAGTGCAGTAGTTTCTCTTCAGGCAGTAAAGTGTTATAAGGGTAATGTATTCTGATGTAGAGTAGTCTCTCTTCAGGCACTGAAGTGAGACTACTGCACATCAGAATACATTACCCCTATAACACTTCAGTAGTCTCTCTTCAGGCAGTAAAGTGTTATAAGGGTAATGTATTCTGATGTGCAGTAGTCTCTCTTCAGGCACTGAAGTGTTATAGGGGTAATGTATTCTGATGTGCAATAGTCTCTTTTCAGGCAGTGAAGTGTTATAGGGGTAATGTATTCTGATGTGCAGTAAGTTTCTCTTCAGGCAGTAAAGTGTTATAAGGGTAATGTATTCTGATGTGCAGTAGTCTCTCTTCAGGTACTGAAGGGTTATAGGGGTAATGTATTCTGATGTGCAGTAGTCTCTCTCCAGGCAGTAAAGTGTTGTCTGGCTGATTTGCCTGTGAGTGGCGTGGGCTCCTGGACGCCGGATGCCGTTCAGTGGCTCAGAGAAGCCGTTCTCAACTCTACCGAAAGTAGCATGAAGGTACCTTGAAACTCACTCACCCAAATACTCACAAGTAACAAGCCTAACCCCCTATTATTAGCATACCATGCAGCTGTTTTGAAATACATTTTCTTTTACATTATTATCATTGCATGAAACTGTCTATGTTTTTTGATGATTAGTATCATAAAAATGTTAGTTAGCTTGTAACTGACTCTCTTGTCTGAAATGTCCTCAGAAATAATGCTATTTTTAGCTAGTTCATAACCTGTGTAGCCAAAAAATACGACCCACTATCTTCGGCCACATTCCCCGTTTATTGACTACATCCCTATTTTGTTAAATTACATTATAATTTTCTGTTTTTTTTGTTTCAAAAAGCTACATAGTGCTGTTCTCTAAAGTGTTTACTAGAAAGCTAGCTCGTATGCTTAACTTCCTGTTAAGGAATTAATGAGACTGACCCGGTTTTCCTTGCTTAGCCCAGTGCGCCCTCATATGGATACTTAATGCAGGGATTTCACCCAAAAGGTTTCTCACCAGTATACTGTAAAGATTGACGGTGGTTGTTTGTGTTACATATTATTTAACATTTCCTGAGGTAGTGTCTGTTTCTGTAATGATTTGATGACAGAGGAGGCATGGGTCAGATGCAGGAGAGTAACAGCTGCAATTTTAATGAAGCAGTTAGTAGTAGTTCCCAGAGAAAGGTGTTAATATACAAGGTGGGCAACAGTAATCCCAAATTAAAATAAAACACGGCAAGAAGGTGGAATCAAGATAAATATCTTGTAGCAAGAGTTCTCACATGGATACAAAGACAGTTAACAATTACAGCCAGACAATAACTCACTCAGGACTGATAGAACTAACACACACTATATACTAACACTAATGACACAACACAAAACTGGTATAAACAGATAAATGACGAGGCAAAACGGTGCAGTGGTTTCAAAAGGCCTGTGACGTTGAGCGCAGGAGCCCAGACACACCAGCAGAGGGGGCCACAGGACAGGGAGACATGACAGTCGCCCAAGTCCGATTTAACGATTTGCAACTAATCACACAGAAATTTGACACATTACCTTTAAAAATAGCAAAGATAATAACTTACATAAAATTGGATGAAAATTGCTGGATGTCTAGATGAAAGGGTATACTTGATAGAAAAACGTACTGTAGCTTACCTGCTGATAAGGTGGCCAATAAAAGGCAGACGTTAGCTATGCACAAACACATGCTGTGATTAGGCACTGAGAATTATAATCTTTGATTTGAACTCCACATGCAATTTCATAATTTCTTTCAAATGTTCTGAACCCCCCCTCTCTCTACCCCTGTACAGATTGCCAAACTGGGCGAGACCAAGCGCAGTGTCATACACATTTACCTGTACACAGACAAGAGCTTCCATGATCCTACAAGGAGTCTCAACCACCAAATGGTTGCCTCCGACCTCTTCAAACACAGGGGAGACGTCTTCCTAAGCAGCCACATGTAGGGCCGGATTTCGATAAGAAACGTATACAGTATATATTATTTTCTCTCATCCCCAAATCCTTACAACCTTTCCTTCTTGGGAAGTTCATCAATGTTTTTTAAAACACATTGCACCAAGCTGTTCATCCTCCCATCACATTGTTCACTCAACCAGCAAGCACATACTTGGAATAAAACACATTTTCACATTTGGAATAAAACAAATTTTCCTCCCAACAACCACTATTGAGCTTGTAGGTACCCAACCTACCAGAAGGAGTCACTAGAATGTGGTCAACCAACACCAACATTCAACACCGAGACAATTTGCATGTGCACAGCCCCGGGCATTGTCAGTATGCTGGAACCAGGATTTGAACTCCTGGCCACAATGACACATCTTTTCTTAACCAATCTGCAATTTCAGAGCCCAAGATTATAGTGTCTGTATATGGATACAGTTTATTGTATTCTCTGTTCCTACAGTCCTTCCAAGACCTCCTTCTGTACCTCCACTGCCACACTCATCTCCACCCCCAAGACCTCCACCAGCACTACCGCCCCCAGCTCCAATGGGACCAAGCCCCAGATAAGACGTGCCCACTCGGGATCAGGACCCAGGCCGACGGAGAGGACAAGCACCCCCCCTGGGACACCCTCCTCCACCCCCCCTGTCAAGCTACCGCCTCTGCTGGACCTTCCACCTGCAGGTCAGAGACAGATAGTTTTTTTAATCTTTAAAACATTTATTTTTCCAGTTAAATTGAACGTCATTTTGAAGAGTGGTTCTCAAACCTCTTCTGGGGGACCCTCGGCTATCTCGGCTAGTTTTGTTGTAACTCTGATCTAGCTCACATGGTTCAAGCAGGGCTTGATGATTAGTTTATAGGTTGATTCATGTGTGCTAGAACTGGGATCCATCTAATATATGACTGGGGGTCTCCCAGGAGATGTTTCAGAAGCACTGGTTTAGAAGACACAATTAGCCAAGTAATGTTTTTGCAGTTAGGCCAAGGATCTCAGACCCTGGTCCTGGAGAGCTACTATCCAGATTGTTTTCACTACAACCCTAATTTAGCGTCGGTAAATTAGGGAATGAACTTGCGTTCGTTGGGCGGTTCAGCGAAAAGAAGAGGCGTGTTCGAGCGCAAACTTTCCCTGGTGCTATCTTGCACTCCCCGAAAACAAATCCGCCACTGACCAGGAAAAACCTGGTTTAAAGTCAGTGGCGTGTTATTCATATGCTATTTTAAGGGCGCATGCTTAACCATAATATAGCGTGTGCACAACGCGCATACACTTTGCTCCTCTCATCTACACAAATGAAGCAGTTCTTTTTATTATTGCAATACATAATTAGAAGGAAAAATATTAACACACAAGGAAGTCATTGTGGTGTCCGAAAATGTGAAAAATAGGTATACATCTAGTGTACACATTTACTCAAATTATCCATAATGAATTATTTGCACTGATATACATCAACCTCAAGGGAAACCATTCAATCAACAAGTATACACACGTAATTTGCGATGCTAATAGTAAAATCACCCATGTCTTTACTCAGAATTGCTCAGGTTGAAGCCACGACTCATTTATGGCAACTTTGCCATGAGGAATCCCCCCTTGGATGGGTGGCTGTGAAGGGGACAACAGCTATCCGTTAAAGACATGGTTAATGATGACACAATTTATGATGCCAGCAAGTGCGTAAATGCTGTTTAATCAAAAACACACTCAAACACGTAGTGTAGCCTAATTGAACATTTGGCACACTGAAAATGCGCGTCAGGTGTTTGGATAGAACATGTACACTACTCAAGTCACAGCATTCTTTGTGGGTTGTTGTATTTTACTCAACATTTCCATGACTCATGGATGTGTTGATGACATTAATTAGGAAATAATAGAGGACTTCAGGAGACGTGATGTTGAAATGTGTGCCAGCCACTTAAATGCCCAGTAATCTCGGTCTAATGTTAGACTACATTCCAAAAATATTACCATGCATTCATAACCTCGTGATTCAGTTAGAGTGAATCCAAAACGTCGGAAAGTAGGCTATGTCTTGTGACATTTCTTTTTTTACATTTTGTAAATCAATAGAAAATCGCCGTTATAATAGCAATCCGCCATGGAACAAGCGCGCCTGCTCTTAAAGGGAATGTGAGATGACGATCTGATTGGTTTATTGCACGTTACGCCCAAACCACACCTATGACTAATGAGGCTACATTAGACCTACCCATTTTAGATATGCGTCGGGCGCAAGAATCATTTATCCCGCCGGTAAAATAGCAACAGCGCCCGGGACCCTCCCACAATGTAACTTGCGTTTTGCGTTTGATACTTGCGTTTCAGATCGTTAAAATAGGGCCCCAGATGTTATAATATGATGTGTTCATGAGTCTAGGGCTTTGATTGATTATTCATTACATACATCTGTGTGAATTAGGATTTGGGTTGGCTTTATGAGCCAAGGTTTCCAGAGAGTGGGTACTGTTGATTGAGAGTTTTATACTCCGGATTCTCGGTTGGATTTAGCGGCCTGGTTTCTGTGCGTACATCTTGGCAGATGTTCACATCTACTTTGTGCCTTCCGCCCTCTATGGATTGTAATTAGCTATTGTACAATAGTAACCATGCATACAATATATATTTTACCCATGTCTACACCACGTTAAGAGCATGGTGCTGTATATATAAGATATATTCCTTGTGCTGCCCTGTACCGGTCTGTTTCAAAATATACCAGGAAATACTGCCTGTGTATAACATTATATTGGATGGGTTCATTAAAAAACAAACCTCTACTCTCTGCCTGGTCTCCCTTTCTCCCCCTCACCAAATACAGCACCATAACAACTGTGCTTGTTACAGTATTTTAAAATAAGATATCAAATACCTTTTAAGTGTATTAAAAATATATATAATACAGCAGCCACACAAAGTTTCAAAACCATCTACAGTATTTTTGTATTTTAAAAATACTAAAAATACAAGGGAGCATGTAATCACTACACAAAACCTTCCATCTTTCAGCCTGTTTCATCTATCTCTTCACCAGTCCACTGACTTAGTTGATGCTTCTATCTCTGCCTCCAATCTTGTTCTGATCAGTAAAACATTTTCAAGTATTTTATTTGTGCATAACAGACAAAAACTTAACATAAGCTGAAAGTAGCAAGCATTAAATGTGAGGTCAAATAGTTAGCAAGAACATTACGTACATTGGTAATAGATTTAGCCTAGGCTACTAAAACGAACACCAATTGTAGCAATTTATGCTCAAACTCTAGGAGTGCTGGTAAGTTTTTCACCATGACATTCTTCTTCAGGTATGGATCCATTTTCTGTTCTGATCTAAACAAGTCTGGGCAAATTACTGAGAAGCATTTTTAGGATGCGATGACATCATGTAGAATTCTAAAAGTATGCAAAATACATAACACTAAAGTATATCTTCATCAAGCCTATCAAATACAAACTATTTTGTGTTTGAAATAAATATTTTAAATAATGTACATCCCTGGCTACAATACAATTCTGAAATGGCTGTGGGTCCCAGAAGAGGTTTGAGAAATGCTGGTGTAGTCAAAATTATAAGGGGTAAAATGTTGTAATTATTTCCAATATACTTACACAAAAGGTACTTTTTGTCTAATGTGCCTCCATCCCCTCCTGCTCCCCTATTTATTTATTTATTTCAATGTTGTTGTTTGGATCTAATTTCATGGATCAAAACGCTGAAACCTCCATTAAAAATAGAATCTCTTGGCTACAGGTCACAACCTGGATATCTATGTGTCTGTCGCCTGCCACCCTGGTCATTTTGTCCTGCAGCCATGGCGAGACATGTACAAGCTGGTGGTTTTGATGGGAGAGATGATTCTGTACTACAACAAGACAGAGGAGAAACCTCTCAAAGTGGAAAAGAACCAGATATATGCTGCTAAGGTGGACGATAAGTGAGTAGCAAGATGACAGGATGGATGAACCAATCACTGAATGGTGGAACTGGGTGGGAGGTACATGCGAGTGTATTTGGGTACTTCAGCCATTTTCTCACTTGCTGTTTGCCTAGTAGTCATTTAAAAAGATATCTACCTGGACTCAATGCAAAGAAATAAAATGAATCAATGTGTCAAATTATATTTCTTTATTGGAAATGTTGCTTGATAAAATGTTTTAAATTTATCAAGTGTGCAAGATTAATGAGTGTAGAAGTTAGTGACATTAGGATTTAAAGTTTGTTTATAAGAATGTAGTAATATATGGACTTCTAGTAATATATTCTGACTGGATTAATCTACGGTATATTTTACAAGTCACCTTATTTGGTCACTCAAACTGTACATTAAATTTAACCAATTTATTCACTTCTACATGTTAAACTCTTTGTGCCTCCCCAGCTGGCATCGTGTGTTGGTGAAGGGGGTTTTGACCAACGGTCTGGTTTCTGTCTATGAGCTGGACTATGGTAAACACGAACTGGTCAGCGGAACTCAGCTCCGCCCACTGATCCAGGAGTTCCGACAGTTACCTTTCCAGGGTATCACTGCGCAGCTTGCAGGTACCTGAAGACATTTTGCTCTTAGTAACAATATACTATATCTAAAATAGCAAAAAAAAAGTAATTTTTTCAGGACACTGTAAGATTGAAAGATAATTTGTAAACATTTGAGTAACTTTACAGATCTTCACAGTAAAGTGTTTAAAAAATGTTTTCCATGCTTGTTGAATGAACCATAAACAGTTAATGAACATTTCTGTAGAACGTTGCTGAGACACTAACTGCTTACAGCCGGTGGGAAATTAAGGCCACTGTTATGAAAAGTTAGGACACTAATTAGAAATTCCTACTGACTACTAAAAAACACCAGAAGAAAGATGACCAGGGTCCCTGTTCATGTACAAGTGTGTCTGCGTGACGATGCCGTAGAATTATTTTGCCGTGCCTGGTGTGAATCCAGCATAAGACAGTCCTGCAGGGAGACAGGAAGGACAGCTGATCATCCTTGCAGTGCCACATGTAACAACATCTGCACAGGATCGGTACATCTGAACATCACACCCACGTGAGGACAGGTACAGGATGTCAGCAACAACTGCCTGAGTTATGCCAGGAAGGCACAATTTCTCCATCAGTGCTCAGGCTGCCCCCAATAGGCTGAGAGAGGCTGGCCTGAGGGCTCTTAGGCCTGTTGTAAGGGAGGTCCTCACCAGACATGAGCAGCAACACCGTCGCCTATGGGCACAAACCCACCCTGATTGGACCAGACAGGACTGGCATAAAGTGTTGTCTTACCAGGGCTGATGGTCATCCCCATCATCTCGGGAAACCAAGCCGCTCCGGAGCCACTAGGATTAATGCCACACTCTCCTGGCGAACTCTCTGCATCAGATGCAGGAGGCGCCACACAAGGGAGCGAAGGCGTAAGGTAGGCCTGTCGGGCACGCAAACGCGTCCACCTCCAACGGGGAGTTGTCTGATGGTCTCAGGGAAGACCAGAGTGGGCACTGCACATTTTCCCTTGAGACAAACAGGTCCACCTGCGCTCTGCCAAACCCGTTTCATACCATCTACATCACAGGTGTAGAGACCACTCGTCCATCCGCGGCCCCCCCTTCAGCATGAGGTCCGCGCCCACATTTAACCTTCCGGGAATATGGGACGCAATGATAGACCAAACATGAGTCTGCATTCCGGGGGATTTTACACCCCCTGTCGATTTATGTAGGACACCATTGTACGGTTGTCGACCAAACGCGCACAGCGCAGTCCTTGACCAGCGACACGATGGAGCTCAGAACCAATAACACCACTCTGATCTCCAGATGGTTTATGTTGTCTGTGAGAGGGGACCACGTCCCCCCCACTGACCTGTACACGCACGTCCCCCCCATCCTGACAGTGAGCTGTCCATGTAGATGGAGAGGTGAGACCTGAGACAGGCACGCTCTAATCTTTAAAGAGTTTAACTGGAGGCCCATATAAATTACCTCCTGAGAAGGCCATCAGGTGTTCCATCATCTCCCTTGTGTGAGACAGCCTGTTCTGGGGACATGGCTAGAATCAGCAGGTCGTCTATGTAGGCCAACATTCTGATGCCTCGCCTTCTTAGCGGGGCTAATGCCATTTCCAAGATCTTGGAGAATACCCGGGGAGCCCGTGCTTAGCCGAACGGAATCCTCCTGTATTTGTAGGATTTTCCCTGAAAAGCAAAGGAGACTCCAGTGTCTCTGAGTGATAGCTATGTGAAATTACATGTCTTTCAGATCTATGCTCATGAAGAAGTCACCCTGCTCCACACTCTCCATCAGGTGTTTCACTGTCAGCATGTGAAAACTCCTTTTCATGACTGAGCCGTTAAGCATCCGTAGATCCAAAATCGGGAGGGTCTCATCCCTATATTCGATGAGGCCCCCACCGTTTGCCTTGCCAGCAGATAAGACTTCTCTGTCAGAGAAGCAGAGACACTGTCCTTGGTGTCAGGCAGGAGAGGTTTTTTGTCTGCATTCCAGGCGGATGCCCCACTCGCCAATTGCGCCACCAGCGCCGGATCGAGACGGGGAATGCCTGTCTTCACAGCCTCCTCTGTCCCCACCACAGTTGTAAAGGGGAAATGGCCCTTCACTGGCGCGGTCACCTGAAACGAGGCCGTCCAGGAATACTCTACGAACTGAGCAAGAGACACCATAGGCGGGGGGGTGGCTCTTTCTTCAGAGTGGGCTTAACATGAAGAAGCCCCTCCCATGCCTTCTCTGCCTCCGCCTGCACTGCAGGGGTTAAGGAAAATCTAATTTGAAGTAGGCTGTAGTTCTATCAACAACTTCCAAATGAAATGTTCAGTTACTCTTTATTTTGAGAGTCAGAAATTCCATCTTCTGATAGTTAATTGATGATATGACTATCTGTTGATAAGCAATTAATTGTGTAGGTTAGGGGTAGGGGTAAGTTTACAATACGGTTAAGAGTTGAGTTTAGGCTTAACATTAGGGGAAGGGTTAAGGTTAGGATTAGGGTTAAGGTTAGTAAATAGTTTGTTAAAATTTTGTTGATAGTCTGCAGATAATCTGTTCAGCATCTACATATATACTTTTGAGTCTCAAAATAAAGTGTTACCAAATGTTCACATTTTTAAAAGTTCAAATACGATAAAGATTATTTTATTTTGACACCCCATTGTCCGTGGAACTTCTTACAAATACTTACATGTTCAGTTTCCTGAAAATAAAAGCAGTTGAAAGTGATAGGACGTTTGTTTAATTGTGTTACGACTGAACATGATCTTCATTTTAGTGTGTATCGTTTTCAGAGTTCATTTTCAGCGTTGAATGATAATGTACAGTATTTTTTACATTTTGATTGGTTATACAAATTTAGAAAATAAATAATACTGACAGTGTGTCCTGTCCAATAGGAGTGAAGCCAAGGCAGTGGTCGGAGGAAGCTTCTATTGTGTTCCGGAACCACGTAGAGAAGAAGCCTTTGGTGGCCCAGCTGGAGGCTGTACAGGAAGCTGATAACCCTTGGGACAGGAAGTTGACTGTCTTCCTGGTCGACACCTCACAGGAGGAGAGGGACATTTGGGTGCATGACATCATGGCTGAGTTTGCAGATGAACTCACCTAAGAAATGTAGCTGGATAAACTCTGTGCATAAAGAGGGCTGATTATAACAGGAACAACTGATTATAACAGGAACAACTACATAGGTCTATCCAAAATAAATATTGAAATATATATATATATATACATTTTTGTTTTGGATACCTAAACTATGGTGGATGCTGGACGTTGTTGGGGGCATATTGCTATAGATGGTCATTGCTATGAGATACCAGAATGCGTTTAGGCATTGCTATGGGTGGCAGTTAGAAGACATACGTGGACTTGTGGTGTGCCTGAGTTTGGGCTGACACAGGAAGAGCTCGCTCTGAGCATAGCATGATTGAGCATAGCATCAATAATACCAACATTGTGCTTACGTACCTTAAAGCTTTGCCTCAACAAGGAATTCTCATAATAAGCTGTTAGATATCCTAGTTCTGTTATTATGGCAGGTATCCCAAGGTCTTTGTATTGTAGTAAATATAGTACTTTCTCTCGACTGGAGTCTCTCATAACAGCCAACAATTCTGCTTTTGCCCAATTATATTCTTCGTCAAACATTGATTTTTTAATTATTCTCCTGATTGGGATCTAGTTAGTGTACACTTTTACACCAAGTTACAATCCCACTATGTTTAAATCTACTCGACAGATAAATAAATATATGATAGATAAATAATGTACGATGTTGGATTTGATACATTCTCTTCATATTGAATCTCTATTCCTCCAGTTCTATAGGAATTATCAAAATCAATAGTCTACGTGGTAATTCAGAATCAACAACACAAACATGATTTGATTGAACTCGTCAGAGAGTATTTTTTATGATACAATAGCCTGGTTGTGGCATTCTGTTGGAATCTGATAAATGCAATGTGGAAAAAATGAACACAAAAAACTCAGATTGTTATTTAGTAAGAAAAAGTTACCGTTTGAAGGTCTACACCAGGGGTATTCAACTCTAGCCCTACGAGGTCCAGAGCCTGCTGGTTTTCTGTTCTACCTCAACATTAATTGGACTCGCCTGGTGTCCCAGGTCTAAATAAATCCCAGATTAGAGGGTTGTAATGAACAAATGGAGTGGATCTGGGTTTATAACAATTGTAAAATAGCACAGTTCGTTTTGTCCATTGACTCCTTTTAAGGTAAGGAAACAAATTATGTGAAATTTTCTGAAGATATGTGAAAATTCTGATTCATTCCCTCTGATGAAATTGTGATTTAAGGAAGCCACAAATCTTTCCTTTACCTGCTTATGTAAATGAACTTGGTTTTAATTTATTTATTTTTCATTTACTGAATCTGTGGTAAATGACAAAACTTGCTGCAGATACAATATTTTCAGAATATAGTTGTTTTTATCACCATAAGTGAACAATTTTGTGGGTCTTAGTTGCGGTATTACGATGTTTCTGTAGTCAAGGGCCCAGAGTTGTTCTCAGTCATGTAAATGGGGAAGTTAAAACTCCTGATACACTGCATGATATGTTGGACATTTTGCTGAATTGCATGAACGTAGTTTGAATATTCAGGATTTCCAAAAATTCTCTTTGGTTTCCTCCAGGTTTTTCCCTTGTGCACACCTAAAGTGGCACATCTGTTTTAATTTTTCTGACGATAAGACAACTAAAATAATCATGTGTGACATATTAAGGCTAAAACCAATATTTAAAAGGACAGGGGAGGCCTCTAAGCAAAGCCTTGGGAAACCCTGTTATAATACACTGTATGCTTACCAGTGATATTGATTACCTCACAGTACCCCGGCTTACAGCTGGCTGGAGTTATCCTGAATATTATCTATTGATTGTGCCGTCTTGCCAATTCTATTTCAGCCCTTAGTAATAGAGTAGGCAAAACAATAGAAAAGGTCAGGAACCAGGCTATATCAACTATGCTAAATGTTTATTTCAATTTGTTAACATTTATCTTTCGGGCTAACAGTATACAGTATGTATAAAATTTAAAGAATAAAGTTAGAGGTCTCAACTTTGTCAAGTTATTTGCAGGACTAAACTTTATAGGCTAACAACTGTGTGCTTTAAACATGCTGTGCATATATTTCCTCAGTAGCCCCTCTTTATTTCAGACCTCTTAAACTTGTGACTGGTTGGTCTAAGCTGCTTTCTCCAGTGTACTCACTGCTGCATCCTGGGCTTGAGCTACTTCAGAACTCAGTCTTTCACACTGTCTCTCCTCTCAATTAAGTTATAAATATTCCCCCAAAGTATCTTAAATAAGAAAAAACATCTGGAAATGGAGAAATAAGTGAAACAGAAAAATGTGTTTTTCAGAAGTGTGTATCAGTCACCTAGCAACTTCTAATGGAATTCAAATTCTTTATTAAAATAGCATTGTATTTGGTATTGGTATTTATAGTGGGGAGAACAAGTATTTGATACACTGCCGATTTTGCAGGTTTTCCTAATTACAAAGCATATAGAGGTCTGTAATTTTCATCATACAGTAGATACACTTTAGCTGTGAGAGACGGAATCTAAAAAAAATCCAGAAAATCACATTTTATGATTATTAAATAATTAATTAGCATTTTATTTCATGACATAAGTATTTGATCACCTACCAACCAGTTAGAATTCCAGCTCTCACATACCTGTTAATTTTTCTTTAACTAGCCCTTCTGTTCTCCATTCATTACCTGTATTTACTGCACCTGTTTGAAGTCGTTACCTGTATAAATGACACCTGTCCACATACTCAATCAAACAGACTCCAACCTCTCCACAATGGCCAAGACCAGAGAGCTGTGTAAGGCCATCAAGGATAAAATTGTAGACCTGCACAAGGCTGGGATGGGCTACAGGACAATAGGCAAGCTACTTGGTGAGAAGGCAACAACTGTTGGCGCAATTATTTGAAAATGGAAGAAGTTCAAAATGACGGTCAATCTCCCTCGGTCTGGGGCTCCATGCAAGATCTCACCTCGTGGGGCATCAATGATCATGAGGAAGGTGAGGAATCAGCCCAGAACTACACGGCAGGACCTGGTCAATGACCTGAAGAGAGCTGGGTCCACAGTCTCTATGAAAACCATTAGTAACACACAAAGCCATCATGGATTTAAATCCTGCAGCGCACACAAGCCCCCCCTTCTCAATGCTTGGCATAATAATGACTGAACTTGTGACGAGATCAGGCGCGGTTGTAGCAGGGTGGCACACATTCACCTGGCAACACCATATTATGTCAACAAACACAAACTCTGATTCTATCTTTCAAAACAATAGCGCTCGCAATTCATGACAATAGTCATTGTTAATTCAATGCATAGATAGTTGGTGGGTCTATGTTCATGTGTTGCTAAAATTTGTCTGTTGTTGGATACAATAGACACTAGCGAATGTTTTTCAAATAAGCTGCGGTCGTTGGATCTTATTTGGGGAGGGCGGGCTCACGTTACGCTCGGGACTGGAGCGAACAGAACGGTGCGCAACACACCAAACCCAGTGTACGATACGATACCGTTGCGTTTCCTCCAGTTCGGACAGTAATATGAGCCAGCCCCCATAAATTAAGATCCACGTTTTCACGAGACACTGACAATATATTCAATCAAATTCTGTGTACAACATATTCGTTACTGTTGTTAATGAAAATTCATAATTGAAAACATGTTAAATGTTTGTTTTTGCAATAAATTCACAATGATTATTGCAGTGGATTAAAACAAGCACTATTATTCTGAATGGACAAATCAGAGTTTGTGTTGCCAAAATAATACAGGTCCTTCTCAAGAAATTAGCATATTGTGATAAAGTTCATTATTTTCCATAATGTAATGATAAAAATTAAACTTTCACATATTTTAGATTCATTGCACACCAACTGAAATATTTCAGGTCATTTATTGTTTTAATACTGATGATTTTGGCATACAGCTCATGAAAACCCAAAATTCTTATCTCAAAGAATTAGCATATCATGAAAAGGGTCTCTAAACAAGCTATTAACCTAATCATCTGAATCAACTAATTAACTCTAAACACCTGCAAAAGATTCCTGAGGCTTTTAAAAACTCCCAGCCTGTTTCATTACTCAAAACCGCAATCATGGGTAAGACTGCCGACCTGACTGCTGTCCAGAAGGCCATCATTGACATCCTCAAGCAAGAGGGTAAGACACAGAAATAAATTTCTGAACAAATAGGCTGTTCCCAGAGTGCTGTATCAAGGCACCTCAGTGGGAAGTCTGTGGGAAGGAAAAAGTGTGGCAAAAAACGCTGCACAATGACAAGAGGTGACCGGACCCTGAGGAAGATTGTGGAGAAGGACCGATTCCAGACCTTAGATGACCTGCGGAAGCAGTGGACTGAGTCTGGAGTACAAACATCCAGAGCCACCGTGCACAGGCGTGTGCAGGAAACGGGCTACAGGTGCCGCATTCCCCAGGTCAAGCCACTTTTGAACCAGAAACAGCGGCAGAAGCGCCTGACCTGGGCTACAGAGAAGCAGCACAACAAAACAACAACAAATTTTGCGTGTCATTCGAAAATCAAGGTGCCAGAGTCTGGAGGAAGACTGGGGAAAAGGAAATGCCAAAATGCCTGAAGTCCAGTGTCAAGTACCCACAGTCAGTGATGGTCTGGGGTGCCATGTCAGATGCTGGTGTTAGTCCACTGTGTTTTATCAAGGGCAGGGTCAATGCAGCTAGCTATCAGGAGATTTTGGAGCATTTCATGCTTCCATCTGCTGAAAAGGTTCATGGAGATGAAGATTTCATTTTTCAGCATGACCTGGAACCTGCTTACAGTGCCAAAACCACTGGTAAATGGTTTACTGACCATGGTATTACTGTGCTCAATTGGACTGCCAACTCTCCTGACCTGAACCCCATAGAGAATCTGTGGGATATTGTGAAGAGGAAGTTGAGAGACGCAAGACCCAACAATCTGGATGAGCTTAAAGGAGAATTCCGGGCGATTTCAAAATGTAGCTCTGTTGTTTGCATATCGGAAGTGCTGTCAGTAGCGTTAATAACTCAAACAATCTGTATTGCCAAAACCATGTTAACCTTTTGCTGCCAGTATACAACCATTACGCATTTACGGGGCAAGTTAAAAAAACGTGCTTTGAGCCACTAAACATGTTCGAAATGTCATTACTAGTCCATATCCATGTGCAGTTATTCCTTATAGTGAACACAGCGAATTTGAACAAATAAGTTTGTGTACATACCTCTGTTTATTTCCCATTTTTGTGGGTTTTCATGAGCTGTATGCCAAAGTCATCAGTATTAAAACAATAAATGACCTGAAATATTTCAGTTGGTGTGCAATGAATCTAAAATCTATGAAAGTTTAATTTTTATCATTACATTATGGAAAATAATGAACTTTATCACAATATGCTAATTTCTTGAGAAGGACCTGTATAGTGTTGCCAGGCGAAATTACGTGTGTGCCACCCCGCTAGAACTGCGCCTGGATGAGATGGGGACATGGAAAGTAGTATGGGTCCGAGTGGATGGGACATGCGTTGTTTGACCCCAACGTGATCTCTCAGAAACCCATGATACTAACACGGATACTTAACTTCAAATTCCGTGGCAGTTTCACGGAGTGGCTGAATATTCCGTGGAATAATCACGGATCCTTAACTTCTAAATCCGTGGCAGTTTCACGGGATCGCAGCATGACGTAGCAGAGTGTGAATAGCGCAGATTCTGCAGGTTGGTAGGTTGGGGATGGTGGAAAGGCATATAAACATGCGACTCACATACCAAAGGTTGCGAGTTCGAATCCATGCGGACACTTTGCATATATTCTGTTTTCTATACCAACGCGATGCAGACGTGTTGCAATTGTGCTTTAATATCATTTTTTTACTCACTATCACCATGGTTACAAACAATACATTACGACATAATACAAGTTACAACGAGTTAACAGCAAGGTTTCTGAGTGGTTAAGGTTAGGGTAGGGGGTTGGGAAAGGCTTACATTGAATTAACAAGAAGGTTTCTGAGTGGTTAAGGTTAGGTTAGGGGTTTGGGAAAGGCTTACATCGAGTTAACAGCAAGGTCTCACTGTGCGCCAATCGCGGACTTTTCCATGAAACTGCCACGGATTTTGATCCGTGTTCATTTCACAGAATTTTCTGCCATTCCGTGGAACTGTCACGGATTCTGATATTCATATTCCGTGGCAGTTTCACAGATTTCTAAGAGATCAGGCTGTTGACTCGCTAGGACTGTCCCACTTCCTAACGAATCTGTCAGTTTTCCGGTCTGCGAGTACAGGTAGCCAGAAAGTGGCCCGCATCACCAACTATACAGGCAGCAGTTGTTTTCCATGCGATGCCGACGTTCCATAGCGTCCAACTGGGATCGACCAATCTACATGGGCTCCAAAACACACTCACCACCCTTTGGCGCAGTCACCGTGACTTTGGGATTTGGCAACGCTCTTCTATCGCCTCCTGGCCGTTGGGTTGAATGAGGTTGCCGAGCCTCGCTGTGTCGTTTCTCCAGCGTTCTCTTGACCTGTTGTCAATATGGATAGACAAATGAATGAGTTCATTCAGGGTACAGGTCTCAGGATAGGAAATAAGGTCATCCTTAAGTGCTTCACTCAACCCATTGTGGAAACGTGCTTGTAAAGCTTCTGTGTTAAACCCACTTTCTGCTGCCAGTGTGCGAAAAGAGATTGCATATTCAGCAACACTACAGATTCCCTGGCGGCTGGCGTAGTGTTAGTAAACGTTTGGAAGCGTCCTTACCTCGTACTGGATGATCGAATTCTCTCCTCATCTCCACTATGAAGGCAGAGTACGTCACAGAAGCTATGAAAAAGGAAGGATCGACATTATCAACACAGGCAGGCACTGGAAGTGAAGACATGGAGAACCAGGGTCAGACAAAATAATCATTTGTAACCATAAAGGCATAGCACTCAGACTAGCAATTCAAAAGGTAGAAATTAATAGAAGGCTCAGTTCTCAGACTGGCATGGTAGGGGAGTGGCTTGAGACTTAACACACTTGGTAGTACAATAATCCGGCAAGGCACCATGGCTCTGTGGCAGAGGAACAGGTGCTGGGGATAATCACTGATGGGACTGGTACTCGGAAACGGGTGCCTTCGTTGAGTGTTGGGATACTGGAAAACAGTGACTGGAATGGACAAATCAACACAGAACAGACCAGACACATAAATAAGGGATCCAGGAACAGGGGAATGGAAACACAGGGAACAGGGAGATAGGCTCAAGAGGGAGGGATTGTGACAACAACTAGCATTAATTCCAAGACTTGTCAGGGTTCCGCCCCCTGAGCTGTCTTCCCCTCTCCTTTTTGTGCCTTCCCTCTCTTCTGGTATCCGTTGTGTGTGTGTCTGGTTTGTTTTGTGTTTTTATGTCTGGTTCAGTCCCAAGGGTCACCAGTTCCCTACACACCTTGAAGGCACCTGTTCCTGAGCACCAGTCCCCAACCGTAATCATCCCCTGCACCTGTTCCTCTGCCACACCTGGGCTGATTGCTGCTCTCCTTTTATTAGGGAGTTGACAGTGATCAGTCCACGCCGGATTATTGTTCTGTACAGTACAGAAGTCCTGAGCTACACTATTCCCATATAAGTGCAGTGCTGTTTATTAATTTTAGACTTTTAATAGCCTGTCTGAGGCCCTGTCCACACAAACACGTGTATTTTTGAAACCTGAGTTTTTTTCTATGCGGTTATGCCTTTCGTCCACACGAAAACGCTGTATCAAGTCACTGAAACCTAGCTTTTTTGAAAACTCCGGCCAGGGTGAAGTTTTTTAGAAACTCTGGGTACAGTGGTGTCGTTTGGATGGTGAAAACTGAGATTTTGGCACGTGACGTCCGAGTGCGCACTGTTATCTCTGTTTAACGTCATTGTGCGCCACTATCTCCATTGTTTACATGAGGAGAGTTTGTGCAAAAATAATACAATTTAAAAGAATCTGTGCAATGGCGGACATAGCCAAACTATCGCTGTTAATAACTTTGCTGCTAGCAGGGCTTATATACCGATACATGCACATTTATCGTATTATATTGCTGAACAAAGGCATCAGAATGCAATACTGCTTAGGTCACTGCTTATGACTACACTACGCTCCCAGGACACAGACCTCGCCGGTTTTGGACGAGAACTACCGGAACAGGTAATAACCACTTTTTAGGCTTCTGATTGGCCAAAATGGCTTTACGGTTAGGGTTATATTGTCACCTGTTGGTTTGGCATGCTCTTGACAGCACATGATCGGGCGTTTTTGCGTTTTCATGTGGACAGAGATTTTTTTTAACCGTGCTTGTGTGGATGAGATTTGTTTTTAAACGAATGAAGAAAAACTCTGTTTTCAAAAATACCCATGTAAGTGTGGACGGGGCCTGAGAGCTGTGCACTTATGGTGGCAAATGATTGTTTTGCTAATTCTGATTCTCCGTTCCTTCACTTTCAGTACCTCTCTGTGATGGTAATCCGAAGCCCCTGGAAACCTTCCTGTTTGCTCCACGCGTCGAATTGACCTTCGTTACCTGTCTCTGTGCCTACCAGTAACTTATATCTGAAGTCATTGGAAACCTGCCTGCCTGCTCCTATTGTTGGGAGGATTCGTTGCTACATGTATTGGCACCTATCTGGGTTGTTGACCCGTAACCTTGGCACCCTGGGACCTGCCGGCCTGCTTACACATTTAATCATTATTATCAACTACAGTAAACATAATTATTGTTATTACTCACCACTCCATTGTCTGCATTTGGATTTACCCTCTGTTCTGAGCTCCTAATCCTGACAACACTGGTGCTCACCAACCAGGGTTGATGGAAGAATCAAAATGGCGCCTGTATGTTCGGCCTGCCGTCTGTTGCTCTCCTGGCTTGTCCTCTGTTTGCTACCCATGTATGTCTCCTGCTGTACGCGTCTGGTCTACGACCAATAAACTCTCCTTGACATCCGCCTCTCTGCTGTGGACTCACTCACTAACTCCCAATCCTTCCATGTGGACTGTCCCTGCTACAAATCACACGAGCCTCTCCAACCGATCTCCCTGCACAATATCCACCACTGGCCACTAATCTCTGTGGAGAAAATGAAAGAAGAGACGAGGAACCCGCGGAGGATACATTGCGAAACGGAATGCTTACCTACGGACTGGTATCTCGCTTCGTGGCGTCCCTGCTGCCTGGCACCCGCGGGGTGCGGTGTATCGTTGGCTCCGTCCTGTTTTTCCCCAGTTTTGGAGTCATGTTACTTGGGCTGCCTCCAAAGCAGTCTCCACTCTCGGCCGCAAGGAGCTAATCTCGGAAATCTCCGCTCATTAAGAAAAGCGTCCTCATCTCATGCTACTATTCCTCCTCCGAAGATGGTGCTGATAAACGCCCGCTCTGTGGTGAGTAAAACCTTAGTATTAAATTATTTTTACTCTTCACTCTACCTGGATTTTATGTTTATCACAGAATCGTGGATAAAGGTTGGCGACTTAACTCCCTTCTCAGAACTGGTTCCACCGACCTCTACATTTTTTAACTCTCCTCGTATTAGTGGATGTGGGGGCGGGATCATAACCATTTTAAGTAACTCTCTCTCATCACGCTGCCGGCTTGTCCATATAGCGCCTTTTACCAGCTTTGAAGCTCAACTCCTCCAACTTGAATGGAATGGTCCCATATGTAGAGCGGTGATCTATCACCCTCCTCACTCTAATAAGGATTTTATTCAGCATTTTACTGAGTTTGTCGGCAATATTGCCACTAACTATGACCGCTTTCTATTGGTGGGCGATTTCAATATTCACGTGTGCTGCCTCTCAAATCCCTTGGCGCAGGAGTTTATTAATCTAATAGCTGCTTTTAATCTATCACAGTGGATTAAAAACTCCACCCATATCCAGGGCAACACATTGGATCTTGTATTATCCTATGGACTTGATGTCACTGACATTGTTTTTTCAGACTCAGTGCTTTCTGATCATAAACTGATTTTATTCTCTCTGTCCCTCCCAGAGCTCTCCCAGCTCACTATTGCACCTATTTCATTGTTGCGGTTCTACTCCTCACAGTTTAGCACTAATTTCGATCTGTGCTTTACTGAACTCTGCTCACAGTTGCACCTAGACCAACCACTGCCTGATCTGGATGTGGATCAACATCTCAGCCTTTTAGGCTCGGCTTGGCTTAGTGTTATAAATATAACTGCTCCCCTAAAGCCTTTCAAGTGCAGACCGAAATCTCAAATTTGGCATAACTCTGACACTCGTCACCAAAGACATGTCTGTAGAAAGGCTGAACGCAAATGGAACCTGGACAGGCTACAGGTATCATTCCATATGTTCAAAGACTCCCTCACTGCATTCCAGAATGCTGCAAAGTCTGCAAATGCATCTTATTTTTCAAATCTAATTGAATCTAACCAATCCAACCCCAAGGTCCTGTTTTCAGTCATTCAATCTGTTATAAACCCTCATGTTAACAGATTGGCTATTGCCTCAGAGAATACATTCTGTACCCACTGTATACAGTGCCTTGCGAAAGTATTCGGCCCCATTGAACATTTCAACCTTTTGCCACATTTCAACCTTTTGCCAAGATATAAAACTGTAATTTTTTGTGAAGAAGCAACAACAAGTGGGACACAATCATGAAGTGGAACGAAATTTGATATTTCAAACTTTTTTAACAAATAAAAAACTGACAAATTGGGCGAGCAAGATTATTCAGCTTTTTTAGTTTCAGTGCAGCAAACTCTCTCCAGAAGTTCATTGAGGATCTCTGAATGATCCAATGTTGACCTAAATGACTAATGATGATAAATAGAATCCACCTGTGTGTAATCAAGTCTCCGTATAAATGCACCTGCTCTGTGATAGTCTCAGAGGTCCGTTGAAAGAACAGAGAGCATCATGAAGAACAAGGAACACACCAGGCAGGTCCAAGATAATGTTGTGGAGAAGTTCAAGGCCGGATTTGGATACAGAAAGATTTCCCAAGATTTAAACATCCCAAGGAGCACTGTGCAAGCGATAATATTGAAATGGAAGGAGTATCACACCACTGCAAATCTACCATGACCTGGCTGTCCCTCTAAACTTTCAGCTCATACAAGGAGAAGACTGATCAGAGATGCAGCCAAGAGGCCCATGATCACTCTGGATGAACTGCAGAGATCTACTGCTGAGGTGGGCGAGTCTGTCCATAGGACAACAATCAGTCGTATACTGTACAAATCTGGCCTTTATGGATGAGTAGAAAGAAGAAAGCCATTTCTGAAAGATATCCATAAAAAAAGTTGTTTAAAGTTTGCCACAAGCCACCTGGGAGACACACCAAACATGTGGAAGAAGGTGCTCTGGTCAGATGAAACCAAAATCAAACTTTTTGGCAACAATGCAAAAAAATTATGTTTGGCATAAAAGCAACACAGCTCAACACCCTGAACACACTATCCCCACTGTCAAACATGGTGGTGGCAGCATCATGGTTTGGGCCTGCTTTTCTTCAGCAGGGACAGGGAAGATGGCTAAAATTGATGGGAAGATGGATGAAGCCAAATACAGGACAATTCTGGAAGAAAACCTGATGGAGTCTGCAAAAGACCTGAGACTGGGACGGAGTCTTCCAACAAGACAATGATCCAAAACATAAAGCAAAATCTACAATGGAATGGTTCACAAATAAACATTTCCAGGTGTTAGAATGGCCAAGTCAAAGTCCAGACATGAATCCAATCCAGAATCTGTGGAAAGAACTGAAAACTGCTGTTAACAAACGCTCTCCATCCAACCTCACTGAGTTTGAGCTGTTTTGCAAGGAGGAATGGGCAAAAATTTCAGCCTCTCGATGTGAAAAACTGATGCGACTTACAGCTGTAATCGCAGCAAAACGTGGCGCAACAAAGAATTAACTTTAAGGGGGCTGAATAATTTTGCACGCCCAATTTTTTAGTTTTTTATTTGGTAAAAAAGTTAGAAATATCCAATAAATTTCGTTCCACTTCATGATTGTGTCCCACTTGTTGTTGATTCTTCACGAAAAAATTACTGTTTCATATCTTTATGTTTGAAGCCTGAAATGTGACAAAGGTCGAAAAGTTCAAGGGGGTCGAATACTTTTGCAAGGCACTGTATGTGTTCTGGTTACACGGGGGTTGTGGGTTAATATGCTATTGTCAGTGGCAAGTGTATTTTCGTTTCTTCGTACCTGTATTATCAGGAAGTTAATTTGTAACCAGTATATGTATACTGCTGTACAGCCTCGGCTGTGTTTTCTCTGGGAAATAAGTCTCTACATTAAAATAGCAGACTATTCTCCTGCGTGTGGATCTGTTACTCCTTTCACTTGAGAATTTAAGTTCTGTGGTGTAGGCTGTAACTGACCTCACACTCCGTTACAGTAGGTGGCGTTGTATGCACCTTTAAGTTGGATGCGATCTGCCAGCTATTTCCAAAAAAGAAGTGCCAACTGCTGTACACACTTACTGTCATTGTGTACACATTGCCCAGGATTTTGTGACATATACGCGAAATGTCTATTACAAATTCGTCACATGAACACGTAAAAGGCATTTTGTTCATGTACAGGACACGGCTATATTCATGGCTCATATTCTACTGGAAGGCTCCACCTTTCCTAGTACATGACACGATTTTGATATTGAATTTCAATTGCAAGAAATAGGGATTTTATACTGTCATTGGAAATAGGCGGATGTATATCATATTTTTCGATGGCCAAATACCAACGAAGAAGACCAGGAGGATTGTAATGGTAAGTTAGCTATCGAATCTTACGTTACTTACACATTTTGTCAAATCACGGTTTATCGATGTGTGTAAAAACAAAGAAAACATTACACAATTTGAAAATATACCCCATAAACTCTATTAGAATGTTGTGAAATTAATAATATTTTCAATAAGACATTTTTTCTTCAATCTGGATAGATAAAAATATAATGAATACGCAATTGTCCTTTCCATAAGGTAGGCCTACAGAGCTACCACCCTGTAGGTTTTCACTCCAACCGCACATAATGTAGCCTCATTCAACTTATCAACCAGCTAATTATTAGAATCAGGTGTGCTAAATTAGGGGTGGAGTGAAAACGATCAGGACAGTAGTTCTCCAAGGCCAGGGTTGGTGATGCCTGAACTAAAGAATGTGCACCCCACAAAGGGGGTATATACCGTACTTACTCAGTGACATTCAGGGAATACAACTGTGAAAATTATGTAAATATCTGGTGCACAACTCTTTATATGACATTCAATGATAGCCACATTAATGATTTTATGCATTTGGCATAAATATAATCTGGTGCACACCCATAATCTTTTTAGATTCAAATATCAAATGCAAAAAAGAAAGTTGCACACTCCAGGTTTATGCTCAGAGCTTCTTCAGCTCTGAAGAGTTATTCTGAAGAGTTATTCTGAAGAGTTATTCTGAAGAGTTATTCTGAAGAGTTATTCTGAAGAGTTATTCTGAAGAGTTATTCTGAAGAGTTATTCTAAAGAGTTATTCTAAAGAGTTATTCTAAAGAGTTATTCTAAAGAGTTATTCTAAAGAGTTATTCTAAAGAGTTATTCTAAAGAGTTATTCTAAAGAGTTATTCTAAAGAGTTATTCTAAAGAGTTATTCTAAAGAGTTATTCTAAAGAGTTATTCTAAAGAGTTATTCTAAAGAGATGAAGAAGGCAAGTGGATGCTGAAACATTGGTGTTTTATTTTATGTCACTTGGCGCAAAAACCTGGAATGTGCATCTTTCTTTTTTGTATATTACAATTGTTATTTAGATCATATAAAATATTTGTTGCTATCAAATCCTGTAAGTATTTCCTTAAACACACAATGTAAGAAACTATTTACAGAACAGCTTTCGAGTTGAGCTACAGAGCAAAGATTTTGAGAAGTATTTAAAGAACTATTTAAAATGCAAGAGAGCATCTGTGTGTGTGCTGTGCAGTCACGTACAGACTTTCCCTTTTGGCATTTTAAATAATGATCTGACTTGTTGCTCTGTAGCTCAATTCGAAGGCTGTTTAATTGTTTTACGTAGGACTTTACACCTAGTAAGGGCTAGGTGTAAGATTGAAGTTGTAACTTGTGCCTACGTTGGAACATTTTCAGCTGGTGCAACCCTTAAAATTTTAGTTGTGTCATAAACTTCATCCTAAATAGGAATTACGTTAAAACTAGGCTATGTTTGAATTTACGCACAGCTGGTGCAAATGGCTAGCCTGGGAGAACCCTAACAGACTTGGTGAAATTGGTGACGCCCCTTTGGAAATGGGCTGTGAATGAACCTTGCCCAGACCCACTCTCAGTTACAACTAGCAAATGACTGCAGAACCTGGATTCACATAATTTTCAGGCATTTCTGACAGTGACATCAGAGAAAAACAGAATGAAATCAGGGTTTCCCCCAGAAAATTTTAAGGCGGCATTCCCGGGGTGCAGTGTGTGTTTCTACCGAACTTGGCCAACATGCGCTCCATCCATAGATTGTATATATCACTGGATGTTACATGTGTGACATCACACTTTGGTTTGTGAAGACCGAATTTGGGTCATCGAATTTGTCTCTTTATTTATTTCAACTCACAGTCTCTTTAGAAATATTCAGAAATTCCATGGCCAATTTCCAAGCTGTGGCTAAAAAAGCCAGGGCTAAGCATCTTTCTGACATTATAAGTAAACATTCTGATCGCCCTAGAATTTTATTTAACTCCATAAACTCAATTGTTAATCCCCAAGTCTCTCCAGAGGTTGAGGCATCCACCAATACCTGTGAAGAGTTCTTGAAGTTTTTTATTGAGAAAATTGACCACATCAGAACACAGTTCACACCTGTTGTATCTGATACCCCACCACATTTTCCCATTGCTACAGCTACCTTTGACCAATTCCAAGCAGTGTCCTACACTGAACTATGGGACATTGTAAAACACATGAAACCATCAACAGCCCCACATGATCCTATCCCTTCCCAGATTATCAAAGATGCATTTGATACTAATGGTCCCTCCATTCAATATATCCTTAACTCTTGCCTTGCCACCGGCATTGTTCCTACATGTTTCAAGCATGCGGTTGTCCAGCCTATGCTAAAGAAATATAATCTGGAGGCAAAATGTCCTAATAATTTCCGGCCTATCTCTAAACTGCCATTTATCTCAAAAATCTTGGAGAAGGTGGTGTTAACGCAGCTGCTTCCATATCTCAATTCGACAGAGATTCTAGAGCCATTTCAATCTGGGTTTAAAGCCTGTCACAGCACTGAGACAGCCCTATTAAAGGTGACAAATGACCTGTTGCTCACTCTTGACTCAGGTGATAATGCCATTCTGGTCCTGTTGGATCTTAGTGCTGCGTTTGATGACTGTAGAACATGATACACTACAAGAGCATCTTGAACAGTGGATTGGCATTAAGGGTACAGCTCTAAACTGGTTTCACTCCTATCTTCATCAAAGGTCTTTCTCAGTATCCATAGGCCAGCACTCTTCATCCTCTTCCCATGTGTCTTATGGTGTCCCCCAGGAATCCATTCAGGGTCCAGTCCTTTTCTGCCTTTACATGCTCCCCCTAGGTAATATCATCAGAAAATTTAATATTTCATTCCATTTCTATGCAGATGATCCCAACTATACATCCCACTTAAATCCAGCAACTCTATGCAACATATTTTAGATTGTTTGAAAGAAATTAAATCAAATCCACATAACCTGGGTGTTATTTTTTTGACTCCCATCTTAACCTGGACAAACAAATATAATCTGTCGTAAAGACCAGTTTTTATCAATTAAGAATAATTTATAAACTCAAGTCCGTCCTGTCATACAATGACCTGGAGTCATCCATGCCTTCATAACCTCCTGCTTAGACTATTGTAATTCCCTCTACTTCGGTCTCCCTCTGACACTGGTGGCATGACTTCCGATGGTCCAAAATGCCACCTGACATCAGAAATGCACCGTCAATTACAATATTCAAAACCAGGCTAAAAACTCACCTATTTACATTGGCATTCCCTGTGCTTTAATTGTTCTACCCTGTTACAGTGTGTCTGTAAGTGTTTTGTCTCTTGACATGTTCTTATTTTAAATCACTGACTTGTAAGTGTATCAATTTAATAAATTTTTTTTTAATTTAGTTTTATTATTTTGTGGCTAACGCTCTATGTGCAGCTCTTTGTTCAGTGCAAGCTGTGTTTAAATGTGCTATAAAAATAAATTTTACTTACTTACTTACTTACGGGTGCAGACATCTTGGTTGCAGATGTGACAAATTTAGACGAGAGGGACGAGTAATCTAGCTAGCTAACTGATATTAATTGGGATGCTAAAGAAAAACAGTATTAAAACAAAATGTAAAACAAAATGTAATGTTACTTACCGGAAAAACTGAGCTGCCAACTCCTTTGAGTGTCTTGTCGTATAACCGAACGCCATGGCTACACCCTAAACGCCCCTTTGCTTTATTGCCGATTTTAAAATCAACGAGAACATAATTCAAAAATTAACATCATTATACATTGCAGAAGGCTTTAATCTAGCGGTTGAGACCATATACTCATTATGAAAATGTTTACTGAGGTAATAATCAAATGTGAAGTGTCACTCATTCTCATAGACTATTTCAGAAACCGAGCTCTTTTGCAACCAGACATATTGCCCCCAGCTGGAATTCAGATAGAATGCAGGTTTAAGGCACTTCCGCATTTGCATCACTTTGCCAAACCAGATGCTCACCCTGTGGCTCCATCATATTGTTCAAACGTTGTAATGTGCTTGATAGCTGACAGCTATAAACAACGGTATTTCTACTCCATTCTAAATTGTCCAATCAAACAACGCTTGTTTTTCTTTTTTCAATCACTTATCCAAATGCATATAGGTAGGTGTACTGTAGGCAACTTTGTCCCTTCGCCTGAAGTAATTCTCTGATGGTCTTGCTAATCAGGCAGCTCCCACTCAGGAAGAGCAACGTCGAGTTAGTGGGACTGCTGCCAAATGTTATGGCTTTGTCCACACGATTGTGCTTGATACAACTTTGTAAAATAATGTTTAGAAATATATACGTTTGTTGTTGTTTTCTATTTTCTATTTTGGATAGATCCTTCTGTAAGAAGAAATAATGTGCTATTAACATGACAAATACCTATGCACATTTCGTGAAATAGCCTTCTGCCTGTCTAGAAATAATGACTTTGATCATATAGAATGTAAATGTAGCCTAAAGCCCCTGATGACACACGGAGCCCACAAAAGCGGAACCTATGAAAACCGAACCCAAGGCGCGATGGCGGTAACGTAAAAGCCAGGAAATATGGCAACACCCAAACTGCAAGGTGTGTAGTAATTGACTCATGCTCTGACATTTCCGAGGCAGTTCAAAATGTTGAAAGTGTGTCAAACGGTTGAAAATCATCTCAGAGAAGATGAAAACAGTTGCCATGTCCTATATCATCAGATTCAGCTCAATTCAAGGAACACATGGATGTAAGGGTTTCTAATGTGGGAGTTCTAGGCATAAACACATTTCACATCATTATAGTGGTCTACGTGTGTAATTTGAGGTATGTGAGGTCTAGTAACCATTGTACATCTACACTGTAAATTTGATTTTGCTCACATTAGTGTAAGTGGTGAATCCAAACCTGGGTGCCAAAGGCCACTTCCACTTTGACAAATCAGTACCCCACTGTAGGGGTGGCCTCACGAGTGACCCTAGATGGTACCCTGAAAATTGCGTCAAAATTGGATGAGCCGTACATGAGATATATGTAGCACACCCTACTAGGAAATTTTCATAAATTGCATTTATTTTGGCATAGTTTATGTTTTCGAAGCTAACAACAAAATTCTTTTTTTGCATAATTTGCCCAATTTTCATCTGATTAAAAATTCTAAACTTTATGTTAGGGCAGTCTGGAGATCCTACGTACCAAGTTTTGCGCAGATCAGTCACATGGTCTAGGAGGAGTTTGAAAAAGTAGGTTTAAGATACATTGCAAGTTTTCACATATAAACGTATTGGCGGAAATTGGCTGAATTCATGGAACGTGTTGATATGTGTATTTTTAAGGTGCGATGTACGGTTTGGGAGTTAAGGCCAAAAGCGTTTTCTGCTGTAACGCCACCTAGTGGAGGAAGTGGCTGAATTTCTTTGTCCAAGGTCCTTGCAGGGATCTGGACCAGTCCTGTAAATGGCACCCCTGACCATGTACGGTTAAGGCTGTAGCATCAATCTGAGGCGGAATAAGAATAATAATCCTTAGGAAAACAATAGGGTTCCACAGCTCTGCTGGATCTGTGAACTGCTTTGCCTTGCAATGCAAAATCAGTCAAGTTTCCATCAATCTTCACTGTAGTTGTTAACATTTTATCTGGGACAAGAACTTACTGAATGTCAGAAACCGATGGAGAGCTGAGGTCAACACACAACTGGTAGGGTTGTGTATCCACTGTATTAATTATTTTGTGTAGAAAACATCCACCTTGGCCAAAAGTGCTGAACCAATGTTTACAGTATATCGGCAGGCTTCAAAAACTGGAGAAAGGGTAGAGAAGCTTTCAGTAGGCATGAGAGTTGCAAGGGACACATTATAACTGTGAACACACATACGCATGAAGGACAGGTACAGGGTGATGAACAACAATACATTGAAAAAAGTTACATTACATTTTGTTTATATCAGGAACAGGTCCCAGCTCCATCTGAAAGAAACAAAGACAGGCAGGATCAGACCGATGGGCATGATGAGGTGAGGTCTGCCGCCTGCATATTTCTGAAGAAAAAACCTATGCAATTCAAATAAACAGACAGCCACAATTATCTTAAAACAAGATACATTAAAAACTGCATTCTGTTTGCCATACATAAACCGCAAACTTTGGCATACTTTTACAGCACATGCAACCACAGGCTGCAGCTGAGTGTGTTCAAGAACAGAGCACAGATGAAGTGCAGGTGAGATTCATGAACAAAATCAAACATATCTATTAAAACACAAAATCTGTGTGTGTGTGTGTGTGTGTGTGTGTGTGTGTGTG
>JACXGM010000700.1:0-10867 GCA_016801145.1 Umbra pygmaea | reverse complement strand
CATCATAAAGAGACAGCTTGGTTCATTAAGTAGGCCCAGAGCCGTAGACCTAATCAAAATAACAACATACTTGCTGCATCATTCACAATTATTTACACAAATAACTATTTACACAGCACACACTGTCCACACAGCTAATAGCCATTACCTTCATTGGAACATCTGAGAGGCAGGCACAACTCTTATGCACAATTAAGGCTGAATATACATTATTTCTTAGCAGACAGTTGTCCAGCTTGTTCACTCACTCACTTACAAAAAGAACTACAGTCATATGTAAATGTTTCAAAAATGATGCCATTAACCTAACTACTACCCAATTACCCCTTCATTCATATCCAATGAACTTATTACCTTTCAGGAGCAGCCAGCTACTCAAAATGAGGGGATCCACCTCGAACAACCTATGGACTGCCCATACCAGCCCAGTGCAATGGATATTGAGCCACTAACACCACTAAATCGGACATTAAGGTTCCAGGACAGCTGGTATAAAGCATTCCCGTGGCTACACTACAGCGATCAAATGAAGGAGGTTTTCATTGCATGAATACCTTTGTGCAGAAAACCTCCACCTTCGCCAAAAGTGCTGAACCAACCTTCATATTGGCAGGCTTCAGAAACCGGAGAAAGGGTAGGGAAGCTTTCAGTAGGCTTGAGATCAGCAAGGCACACATTATAGCTGTCAACACACGTACACATCTACACAGTTCTATAAGAATGCAATTATGCAGCCCATCAGCAAGTGCTCGAGGCAGCCAGGTCTGCTCTCTTACAAATTGTAGGTGCTGTAAGGTATCTCTTCAAATAAGGAGGGAAACTTCCAGACTTATCTCAGGGATAAGGCATAGGATGACCCCAACCTGGCAAGCTGGCTACAGAAGCATCACCCCTACACCAGCCCTGAAATACAGAATGAGATATTGAGCATTATGGGAAACACCATAATTAGGGGGGTTGCTGAAGAAATATCCGCCTTTCCTGTACTGCAGTACTCCCTCATAATGAATGGAACCCAGGACATAAGTGGAACGAAGCAGATATCCATCTGCCGCCGCTATGTTGACAAAGACCTGGAGTTTGCGGGGATGTACGAGGCCCCTTCCACAATTGGCGCATATCTATGGAAAATTGCCTCCAATGTGCTGCTTCGCCTCAACCTCCCACTCTTGGGTCTTCGTGGTCAAACATATGACAGAGCGGCAAACATGTTGGGGCACATATCTGGGATGCAAGAGTCCGCGGAGGTCCGCAGAGTACAGCCACTTGCTATTTTCTTCCACTGTGGGCCGCATTGTGTGAACCTGGTGTGAACGATGCTCTCACGTGGATCCATGACCTGGGTTGTTTGTTTGGCCAGTCTGGGAAGTTCAAGACCATCTTCAAACAGATAGCCATATATGAAAATGGTTCGTTCACCAAAATTAAGCAATTTTTTGTCACAAGATGGACTGTGTGTACACCAGCCATCAAGACGGTCCTCACACAGTATGTGGTGGTCCTGGCTGCACTGGAGGAGATTGCCTTCTTGACCATTTCCACAAGGCACCACCATCCTTGGCCTTGTATTGGGGCAGTATATCCTACTGAAGTTGGAAGGTCTCAATAAAAGCTTGCAAGGAAGAACAGTATCAATTGGCGGGATGTTACATGCTGTGGATTGCACCAAGAAAGTCTTTGTGGGAAAGACAACAAGCGATTCATTTATGAGTCTTTACTCAAGTGGTAGAACTCGCCTCACCTTTTGATTTTGAGCCAATAAAGCTGCCACATATAAGGAAACCATCCAACCGATATGGTGGGCGGGCAAACAGTCACATCCCATCTTCTGCGGAGGAGTACTTCCAAGTACAGTTTTTCAGTGCCATCAATACAGCTGTCACTCAGCTAGATGACAGGTTTAACCAGGAGGGCCTTGGCTATCTGGCCAAGTTGGAGGAACACCTTCTGACAGGAGAGTCGAGTGAGGCAGTGGAACTGTACCCGGAGTTGGATGCTGAGCTGCTGCAAGTGCAACTGGCTATGCTGAAAGCAAGCTACCAGTTCCATTCTTGTCAGGATGTCAGTCAGATCCTGAAGACCATGGTGCCAGAAGTGGGAAGGATGTTTACCAAGTGGAGGCTCTGGTTAGGCTGTTGCTTGTGGTCCCTGTGTCTTGTGAAGCTGAGCGGAGTTTTAGTGCCCTGCAACGGTTAAAGACCTGGTTCTGCTCCACAATGTCACAGTCACGGCTCAACAGCGTAGCAGTCTGCCACGTCCACAAGGAGAAACTGCAAAATATTGACAGAAAACAAATAGCTGTGGCCTTCATTGGAACATCTGAGAGGCAGTCACACCTCTTTGACACATTTTAAGGCTATATTTCTTAGAAGACAAATGTTCATTTTGTGTTCTGCTAGAGATGGCAAGTAAAAAGCAGTACTTACTTTCTCATTTGCAAATAATAAAAAATCTGCTGAATTCACATGCACTTAATTTCTGTTATTTATACAATCAATTAAAAATATACACACACACACAAGTGCATTATGTTTTCTGCTAGAAATAGTAGCCTAATTAAATAACAGCACTTAATTTTTTCTTTTTTGCAAACAATTCAAAATCTGCTGAATTCACAACCCACCGGGTCCATGTGACCACAAAGGCAGCCGGTCTGGAGCTCAATGCCAGCTGTCTGGCTGGCATAAAGAAGGATTATAATAAAATGTATTGGATTGGCATCAGTGACATAAATATAGACAATACGCAAAGAAATTAACCCATAATAACAAGCTCTTATATTATAACCCCCAAATGCCGCAGCTCCATAAATTTAACTTAAATCAAAAATACATCACATGGGAAGACTGGCCGAGGGAATCGTAGAGGATTCCTTTGGAAATCCTCTGGTCTGAAACTAAAGCTACACCGAAGATGCTACAATGCTACGAACTGAGTCAGCTAAACTAAGCTGTAGCAGCTATTGCTAACTACAGCTAGCAGCTCCTCCACTCAAGTTAGCACAGTCTCTAGCTTACTGTTTGCTCTAATACTATCACCTCCAACGAACGTTAGTTAGCTAGCACTAAAATGAGTATCTTTATTTTTCCACAACACCCTCATGTTACAACTTATGTAACCAGTTTTGTACACATTGCCACAACTTCCAAAACTGTCCCCTCGGGCTCCAAGATAAAACTAAAGTGAAAGGGGTCTCATGTACGACTGTCTATAAGCTGGCAGAGCCAACTTTACTGTGTCAGCTAGCAGCTACATGATGACATCACCCAATCATGTGCGATTCCCACACCAACCTCTCCCCCAACCTAGAAATGATCCCAATGTTACAGTTGTTGGCAGTGTGTGAACCGATAAGCCAGAGCAGCAGCAGAACAGCTCTGTCTGTGCTTGCCCTGTGGGGATAGAGATATTTGTGGATTTGTTGGCATCTGTCGTTCAAGAATTATGTGTTATGAACTTGTTATGTGTTATTTTTAAACTAAATTGAGCTCAAGGTTTAAAAAAAAAGTAGGTACAAAATGACTCATGACGAAGTCTGGTAGTACAAGTACCCATCGTTCCCACTGAAATCAATGCCTATTTTACCTATGCCTATTTTACCTCATTTACCTATGGTTCACAGTGTGTATAATTGATGTACTGTAAAATATCAATGTATATATGAGATTATTTAAATATAAATACTTCTAGATCGTTTCATGCCTTATGTCAGGTAACAAATACAGTGGGTGCTTCTCTAAAGGATTCACAGAGGGGATGGGCTGTACCGAGCTACATTACAACCAATTTAATTACATTTAGTTGAGTTTTTACAAGAAAGAAATAGCATTAGTGGCCACCGGTTGGCTCTGGTGAGCACATCCGAATTCATCCAAATAATTTAACCTGGTAAACCTACTGTACAACAGAGTATTAATCTATCATTAAAACAACTTAATTGTGAAGTTAAATGTACTAATTGTAGTACTGTAGCAAATAAACTACATTCTTACAAAGTAATTGTTCCATCTAAATCTTTTTCATTTTTTAAATACCGTTTGATATGAGTATCAAATGAGTATATGGTCTCAATCGCTAGATTTAAGCCTTCTGAAATATATAATGATGTAAATTTTTTGGAATACTGCAAAATTCATGTGCACTCAGGTGATCTGCACAGCTTTATTTCAGGTCACTTTTTGAGAACACTATACATCCCAATCCCAATGTCCAGACTCACAGAATTTGAAGCACGTTCTCGTTAAGTCTGTGAGGGTTCATTGGGATTTGCATGTACAGGAGATGCAGATGTAGGCTATTTGTATGTAATAATACAAACAAAGCTTTATTTAAATTAAAGAAAAATTATTCTGTATAATAATACAATTACAGTAATTCAATGTCAGTCTCTCCAAAACATAATTGATATCCCTACGAGGGATTTGAACTCGCAATGTAAGTAACCTATCTTTCCATGTCAATAAAGTATGTATGAGGAATGGAAGTGCTGACAATTCCGATCTGCACAGCTTTTTTACAACTGAATGCCACGAGTGTTGGTTCAATAGGTGAACATTCTAATTCTTGTCCCCAATGATGCATAAACACACCCCTAAATACTTAAGGGACAACACAATTAATGTGTTTACATTGCTCTAACACATAAAAATGTCTGGATTCACACATATCGGGAGGTTCTTAATGAAATCCTAAATTACCAGGCAAATGTAGTTAACAAATAACCATTTACCATAAGGGACTGTTCTTTTTTTATTTCAGGGACTACCGGAGCAGTTTTGGGATCTTTAGTAAAAATAGTCTTGACCCTCCCTTCACCAGCAATACATTTTTCTACGACCCTCCAAAATGATTGGGAAAAGTGGCATGACCCTCCCCAACAATTTATTGATTCCTTCTGTACTGGTTTGTGCTTGGAAAACATGTACAGATAGCCACTGTTGTTTTACAATCATGACATACATGACTTCTCTGCTTTCTCATCTTACACATCACACTCCACCAAGATGGTGGCCATTTCAGTATATTTACTCACATTGTTGTGGAAACACAGTAAGCATGGAAACTAAATGACTACTTCCTGTGTTACTGCATATACAAATACTAAGTTACACCTCTAGTAAACTAGCATTCACATGAAATAAAACAATAAAGAAATATGGTTTCCCATTGAATGTGTCACCTGATTCACATATTACAGCTCCTCACCTTACCATTGATGCCCCATATGCTCTTTGCATCATTGTCTGTCTCACCTTTGTCTGTAAAATGAAGTTAAAAATGAAAAAAAACAGCTTAGCACACCACATCCTTTCAAGTACCCGGTCACATTATAATGTCCCCTTTAGACAAACCATTAAAATACATTATTTAGCATGCATTCAGTGTTTAGGTATCCAGTTTGAATGCTATAGATTATCTACACTTTTAAGGTTATTGACTTAATACTGTCTCTGTGCCAGTACCATTTCAAGAAGGGCAAGGGGGAGGGGGGACTCCCCCGTCAATCATTTCAGATGGTAGCCAATCAGAGTTAACTAGCCCAGATATTTCTCGAAGGAATTTATTATGTCTGGGATTTGAAGCCATGTGGTATCAACCACAATTAGTTGTGTAAGACATTGTACTCTAAATTTGGTTTTATTGGTGAGCTAATTATGATAAATTTAAATTCTCAGGCTTCACCACACAAGCGTTTGGTTAATAATATTATAACATTAACTAACTAACTAGCTAAGGGAGCTTGTTGTCACCTACTGTGGCTTAAATGCCAGCTAATGTATGAAATTACATCCAGTTATTTATCTGACAATATATCCAGAATTTTACTTGTAACATGGGCTAATGGGAAAAGGTAGAGGTGACTTACAACCAGGGATGGGCAGTATTTATGGCACATGTATTTAAAATACATATTTAAAATACAAAATAGTATTTTGAAAATTGTATTTGATAGGCTGAATGAAAATTGCTTAGTATTTTGTATCAAAATACTTTAATGTTTAGTATTTTGTATTTTAAAAATACTCTAAAATACTTTGTGAGAAGTCTACATGATCTCATTATAAAATTGCTGCCTCTGATTGGTGCCCATTCAAAAATAAATCTTCTATTGAACAAGACTGTGTGTGCACTATACAAGTGCTTCTCAAAACATTATAATAACATGGAATTTTTTTTTCTATAATTGAATTAAAAAAGTAACATATTTCAAGTCTTTTTAGTTTCTTTATTATTATGGCTTTACAGCTCAGGGAAAGCAAAAATACAGTATTTCAAAATATTATAATAAAGAATGTGAGCTCTAATAAGCAAATTATCTAAAAACATTATATTTTACCTTTATTTAACCAGGTTAATCGATTGAGAACAAGTTTTCATTTGCAATCGCGGCCTGGCCAAGATAAGGCGGAAGGTGCAGGCGACATGAAGTTACACACAGAGTACAAACATTCAAGTATTCAGTTACACATATAAACGGTATTCAGTCCAATTAAAAAATACTGTACATTCTGTGCAAATATGTTCTAATATAAAGAGGAACTGTAGATTATTTGGAATGTAAAGTGGCAGTACAAGAGATACAACACTAGGATAGGTAACATGATGAACATGGCTGAAAATGGTAATGTGCAAATTATACAAAGACAGTTGTGCAGTAGACTATTTGCAAGATATAGAGATAAAGAGAGGGGGTAGAGTCAACATGTGCAGTGGTCAGTCAGTAGATTTGAAAGTAATGCTTTAAAAGTAGTGATGGTGGACTCGAGTTTCAGGGATTTTCATAAATTGTTCCAATCATTAGCAGCGGGGAATTGGAAGTTGAGGTGGCCAAATGAGGTGCAGGCTTTTGTAGCGACTAGGGAGATATACCTGTTCGAGCGCAGGTTGAGAGTGGGTGATGCTATGGAAATTAATGCACTTAGGTAAGGTGGTGTTTTGCCTTGTAAGGACTTGATGATGTGGTACCAGTAGTTCAGGCGCCGGGTGTGTAATCAGGGCCATCCAACTAGTGAATAGAGGTTGTAGTGGTGGGTGTTGTATGGGGCATTGGTAACAAAATGGATGGCACTGTGGTATACTACGTCCAATTTCACGAGACGAGAGTTTGAAGCAGTTCTGTAGAAAACACCGAAGTCAAGCATTGGGAGGATGGTAATTTTCACAAGGGCTTGTTTGGCAGAAAGGGTGAATGAGGCCTTGTTATGGAATAGGAAGCCAATCCTGGATTTGATCTTGGACTGGAGATAATTGCTGTCATCTGCGTAGAAATGGATAAAAGAGTTGCCTGCAGCAAGAGCGACGTCAATGATGTATACAGAAAATAGTGTCTGCCCGAGGATCAAACCCTGAGGCACCCCCATAGAGACAACCAGAGGTCCGGACAGCAGGCCCTCTGACTTAACACACTGAAATCTATCATGGAAGTAATTAGTGATCCAGGCAAGGCACTCATTTGAAAAACCCAGGCCCTTGAGCCTGCCAATGAGGATACTGTGATTGACAGAATTGAAAGCCTTGGCCAGGTCGATGAAGACAGCTGCACAATATTGTCTTTGGTCGATGGCTGTTATGATAAAGTTTAGAACTTTAAGTGTTGCTGAGGTGCACCCACTACCAGCTTGGAAGCCAGATTGCATATCAGAGAGGCTGTGGTGAGACTCAAAATGGTCTATTAACTTGACTTTTGAAGATTTTAGAGAGGCATGGCAGGATGGAGATAGGTCTGTAGCAGTTTGGGTCTGAAGTGTCTCCCTGCTTTGAGTAGGGGGTTACTGCATCAGCTTTCCAGTCTTTAGGTATCTCTGATGAAGCAAAGGAGAGGTTGAAAAGGCTAGTGATGGGAGAGGCAGTAATTGCAGAAAACATTTTTAAGAAGAAAGGGTCCAGATTGTCAAGTCCAGCTGATTTGTAGGGGTTGAGGTTTTACAGTTTTCTCAAAACATCTTCGGTCTCGATTTCTGCAAATGAGAATTGTGGGAATTGTGGTCCGGTCGGGGGTTGCCAGCCATAGCAAAATGCAAACCTGTAAAGGTTTCCTGAGTCTTTAATCTCTCAGTCTGGTTCAGTACACAACCACAGTCATGGGGAATACTTCTGACTTGACAGTTGTCCAGAAGAAACTCACTGACACCCACAGAAGGTCATTGTTGAAAGGTCTGGCTGTTCAGAGTGCTGTATCAAAGCATAATCAGGGAAAGTGTGGTAGGAAAAAGGTGCACAGCCAAAAGGGATGACCGCAGCCTTGAGAGGATTGTCAGGCAAAGCTGATTCAAGAACTTGGGGGAGCTTCACAAGGAGTTGACTGAGGCTGGAGTCAGTGCATCAAGAGCCTCCATGCACAGACGTGTCCAGGAAAGTGTCACATTCCTAGTGTCAATCCATTCCTGAACCAGAGACAACATCAGAAGTGTCTTTCCTTGGCTAAGGAGAAGAAGAACTGGACCGTTGCTCAGTGGTCCAAAGTCCTCTTTTCAGATGAAAGTATATTTCATTTGGAAATCAAGGTACCAGAGTCAGGAGGAAGAGTGGAGAGGCACAGAATCCAAGTTGCATGAAGTCCAGTGTGAATTTTCCACAGTCTGCGATGCTTTGGGGTGCCAAGTCCCCTGCTAGTGTTGATCCAATGTGTTTATCAAGTCCAGAGTCAATGCAGCCATCCATCAGGAGAATTTAGAGCACTTTATGGTTCCATCAGCTGACAAGCTTTATGGATAAGCTGATTTCCTTTTCCAGCAGGAGTTAGCACCTGCCCACAGTGCCAACATGACTGGAAACTGGTTTGAAGACCATGGTATTACTGTGGTTGATTTGCCAGCCAACTTGCCTGACCTGAACACCATAGAGAATCTGGGCTATTTTCAAGAGGTAAATGGGAGACACCAGACCCAACAATACAGATGAGCTGACGGCCGTTATCAAACACCTTAGCAGTGCCACAGGCTGATTGCCTCCATGCCACACCGCATTATTGCAGTAATTAATACAAAAAGTGCCCCAAACAAGTATTCAGTGCATGAATTGACACATTTCAGATGGTCCACATTTCTATATAATAAATTCTTTAGTGTAATATTTAAAAATAAGGCTTGAAATATGTCCCTTTTTTGTCATGAATCTAGAACATATTTGAATTAAACTACAGGAAAAATTAACCTTTCTATGATATTCAAATGTTTTGAGATGCAGTCTCAGTCTATTTGTAAGTTTAACAAAATACCCAACTCATATTGTTTCCTTTCATTGCCTGTAATCTATTTCCACAGGCGTTTGGCATCATACAGATTTGGGTAATAGGCATTACCTAGGTGACTGTTGTGGTGAACAATACTTTGATTAACCTACTGCCTCACTCTTTTGTTCCTAAATTAATACAGTTTGTGTCACTTTGTCTTTTTCAGGCTATTGCCTGCATTACTGCATTTGCTAGTTAATTAAATAATGTCCATTTACCATGTGTAGGTCAAAGGTCAAAGGTACTTTATTTGTCACATACACATACATGTAGCGAAATTGATTCTCTGCATTTAACCCATCCCTCAAGGGAGCAGTGGGCAGCCATTTACGGCGCCCGGGGACCAACTCCAGATCTGAGCCAGTGCCTTCGTCAGGGGCACTGACTGGAGAACCTAACCTGCATGTTTTTTGATGATGGTGGGGGAAACCGGAGCACCCGGAGGAAACCCACGCGGACACGGGGAGAACATGCAAACTCCACACAGAAAGGCCAGGGACAACCGGGGTTCGAACCCATAACCTTCTTTCTGTGAGGCCACAGTGCTATCCACTAGGCCACCGTGCCTGCCCACTGTGTAGCCAAAGTTCCTTCTTCTGAATGAGTGCCTGGGACCTGTTCTTTTGTTTCTTTATATCTTTTTCCCTACCCCAAGGGCACCTATCACAGACTGTATATATTTCACCTGAGCGCCTGGTTGAACCTTTTACAGGTTTGTAAGCTCAATGAAGAATAATCGAGAACTACGTTTTGACTGCTGTACTCCATTGGAGTTAACAGGAAATGTTTGTCCAATCCTTCGCCATTGTTCTGGAGTCCCAGGCCACTTCCAGTAACACCTTATCTCTTGTTTTGCAGGTGGGATCCAATATGGGAAGACAGTGGAGTCTGAAGTGGGTGTCTGTATGGCTGGTTGACTGCAGGAATACATCAGAGATGGGTGGGTAATTTAAAATTTCATACAATCATTAAAGTTTCTCAAAGGGATAATAATTATTAACACTTGTTTTAAATTGATGACAAAGATTTATACAATTTCACATGAAAGATTTTTACCATGCATTTTTTTCCTTTCATGAAGACAACCATCTCTGTTTGTCTTTGTTTTACAGTGGACAGCTCTAACAGTTGCCTTATTGGTGGGAGGGCCTTAACATCACGAGAGGCTAACCAACATCTTGACATTGAAAAGAAGAGTATCTCCAAAACCAAACTCCTCAAGAAACCGCACAGACATACAGGGGAGAAGCCTTATGGTTGTGATCAGTGTGGAAAGACATTTGCTCGGTCAGGACACCTGATTAGACATCAAAGAATACACACAGGGGAGAAGCCTTATAGTTGTGATCATTGTGGAAAGACATTTGCTCATTCAGGACACCTGGTTTCACATAAAAGAATACACACTGGAGAGAAGCCTTATGGTTGTGATCAGTGTGGAAAGACATTTGCTCGGTCAGGACACCTGGTTGCACATCAGAGAATACACACTGGAGAGAAGCCTTATGGTTGTGATCAGTGTGGAAAGACATTTGCTCGGTCAGGACACCTGGTTGCACATCAGAGAATACACACTGGAGAGAAGCCTTATGGTTGTGATCAGTGTGGAAAGAGATTTGCTCAGTCAGGACAGCT